>PNEQ01086576.1:0-26398 GCA_003012365.1 Medauroidea extradentata | reverse complement strand
TAAAAGTATTATAAGTGACTGTTCATGAATATAATTGATAAATTATGTGAAGTCATTAGTAATGTAAGTTATGTTTTATGATCGCCAGCCTGAGTATCTGGAAATAGAAACAGCATTTTTTCCCCCTGTTTCAAACGTTAAGAAAATACATTATTTATTGTTTCTCTTTACGTGCGTCGTCGTCGTTCATTGCAGTATGATGAACGGAACTTGAATTCTTGAGTTGCGTGTGTCGTGTTTTTAGTGGCGGTTTTAATTTAAAAGTTTGAATATACTGTGCATGCATTTACGAGATTCGTAACAATAATAGCGCCGTTAGAGTAGACGCAGAGAAACCAGTGTTATAAGATGTTTACTCGCAGGTATTTATAACTAAGATTACTACTGAGTATAGCACATATTCAAGACACATGCATTTAATGAGTACATATTGTAGCTAAAATTTATCGGAGCACTGTAACGTAAATGTAAACATTGTACAAGCCTATGTAAATAAAAGCACGTGGCAATGTTGATGTTTACATGTAGCGGAAAGATATAAACTGGCAGAAAATAGAAATTAATCAGGGCTTTTTTGAGTGCTCACTTTATTCCGAATCACCTATAGAAATGTTTCATTAGCACACATCACTACGCTTAGAGTGCAGAGTATACGATAATGACTGCACGAGTATGTCTGTGGCTACGAATGTAACACTACACGTGAAATGTAAATATTTGATTTATCCAGTGATGAAAGTATATGTTAATATCAGGTTCTTTTCAATATGTATAATTTAACCCTTAAATATCAGCAAAAACTGTAAAATACGTTTAGTTATGTCATGCTTGTATGTAGAAATAGTTTTGTTATCCGCTGAGATTATTTTGTGAAATGTTTAAAATTCACTACTGTATTCAAAATGGGTCAAATACTTTGAAATTTGGGAATCTGGTATTGATTTTTCGAATTAGAATAATACTAATTTACCTTTCGGGGTTTCAAATATTTGCACACCCCTATTGTTTAGTGATTTTTTGACATAATACTCTTAATTAATAAAGTTGATTTAAGTTTTTTCGTTTTGTTATTAAAACTGGATTGGCAGACTAAAGAAATGTGCAATTGCAAACATTGTTTTTATGTGAATTGTTTTGCTAGTTTTTTCCGTTTGTTCATTATTATTGAATTTTTTTGTATGTTTACTGTGAGCTGTAATTGCTCAGTGAGAGTGCTGTAAAATACTGTACTGTTATCTACAATTTTTGTGCATGTTTAAAAAATGCCTGAGATATGTAATTTATTCTTCTGTTGTAAAATAATCCAGTTTATTTTTAAACATAATTACATTTTAACTCTGTATTTATAGTAGTGTTTTAATTAGTGCTTTTTATAGTTCTTTAAAAGGAGATGGGTTTCATCCTGGGTCTTCCTAAAAAAAATTTTATAAAAACTTTTGTATTTATCACCTGTAGAGTGTTTAAAGTACAAACATAAATTAATTAATTTATTTATTCCTGTTATCATTAAAGAGGAAACAACTTTGAGGCTAGAATTGTTTGTGTTGGCAGCCGGAAGGAGAGTATTACTTCTCCAACTGACCATCTACTTGGTGAGAGCTTGCTGGATCCTCCTCAGAGTCTGGACTTGTTTGCACGTCGCTATCAGAGCCCTTCACGCTGTGCAAGTCCCTGCATGGAGGCCCCGGAACACCTAATGTTTAGCAGGGTACCAGCTAAACCAGATGGTGAGTGTATTTACTGTTATCAGGCTCTTACGATTGATTTTCATGTGCTGTAAAATTCTCCTTCTTTCTAAGGGAAAGTGATTTGAGTTTTACCAGTCAAAAACTGAGTGAAAACTGTGTTAAAATAATTTTCCAGTTTTTTAAGAGGTTTTGTTATTTTCGGGACTGCAAAAAAAAAATTCACATTGCTTTGTACCAGTGTTGCAGCTCACTCTACTCTGGCTTAGGAAGGGAGTTCATGCAAAATTTTTATATTTTTAATAATTGTTATATTTGTAAGAGATATAGTTTGTATTATAGGCATACATTGTGACTATTTTTACAGCAATGGAAATTTTATAGCTTTCATAGTTTTTGTGTAATGGCAAATCAAATTCCAACTTTGCATAAAACTGTTTTATACAAGAAACTCAAACCGCCTTAAAAAATGAAATAATTCACACTGAAGAACAGTGTCACTGCCTGTGTCAAAACATGTTTAAAAAATGCTGAAATTAATTATTTTTTTTTTCTATATTTTCAAAAAGTTGCCTAAAGTTGGCTGTTTTTTATTTTGAAATTGGCAATTTTTCAAATTATACAATAAATATTCAATGCAGTATACCAATTGAAGATTTAGATAATTGTAAGTTAGTATGTAATATGTAAAGTGTATTTATATTTAATAATGGTAGGTATATGAAAATATAGCCATGTTTAGATAACAAAATTTATACCAATATAACATGATTACAAGAGTACACCATTTCATAAGAATGTGCTTCCAGTTCGACAGTTTTACATACTTTGTAGTTTGTGCTAGATGTCAATGCAATGACATAATAACATGGGTTGTAGATAGAGCACTGGGACATTTTTTTAACAGAACAGTTGTCTCAGTTGCAGTGAGTCGATGCTTGTTGCCACGCTGGCGAGAGAGCAGTCCACCAAGCCCTCCACTGACTGCTACCCCTCAGCGCAGGTTGGGGAGGCAGGGCCTGGCCAGGAGGAGAGATACGACGGGCATGAGTGCTGAAAGGGGAGTGCCTTGGGCCGATGCTACGGCATCTTCCAAACCACTGCCTGGTATGTCGTCTATGTACAAGTGCCTGGCTCGTTCAAACAGCTTCTCCAGGCAGTTGAATTTGCTGTGAACAGGCTGACTTTGCGCAGGCTTGGTCGATGATCGTCTGCAGAACCCGTGCAACCTTCCCGGCAAGCACCACTGTTACTGTGCGTACGATGAGGACTTGGACGACCTGCCCAAGGTCGTGGGACACCATCGTCACAGACGAATCGCAGAGTCATCGTATGCTCATCGGTCGCAGGCATTGTCGAAGGGATTGTTTGTGGTGAAGCAGGATGATCATTCTAATCCTGTCCTGGCTGCGAGCTCGGGGAAGATACTCCCGTGTAGCAAGACGCTGTCTAGGACTGACGACGATCATCAGCTTCTCGCAGATGCCAGCAAAGGTGGTTTGACCACCAGAATCTGTGATAAGGAATTGTCTTATGGTGCTATACGAACGGCGAAGCGTCGTTCTGGAGTGAAAATGGAGGAGAGAGGAGGAGAGTCCAGCTGTAAACTTAACTTAGAGTTGAGTCGACAGGAGTTTGATGAAGTTTTAGCAGTCTTGAGGTTAGTGAAATTTAGTTGTTACAGCCCGTTCATTAAAATTTTCGAAGACTGGTGGCAGTCTTTGCTAGAGATGTGAAGGCTTTTGATGAAGCAGCGCACTGTGATAATTTTTTTATCACCTTGTTCTGCCTGTGTTTTATAAATTTTTTATTTTGGGGCTATCAAATAATAGACGTAATATACTTGGTTAAACTTTGTGTCACTCATCATTTCTCTAACATTAATGCTAACAAGTGGTCTGTGATAATATACTTATTGGGTATAAAGTAATCTCTAATCTCTCGGTTTAACAACTCTCAAGGGACTGAAAAAAATTGACCTTAAATTGGAGTTTTTAAACTGAATGATAAATGTATATAGGGACTTAAGATGGGACCAAAAAATACAGTTGTTAAAGTGAAAGAATTGTTAAACTGGAAGACCTTTAAACTGAGAGATCACTGTATTTATTCAAAAGACAGTACACTCTAAAAGTATAAAATCACATGAATTAAAGTCTGGAAACTCTGTAGATCATCAACAAACCCAGCACCAAAACATAGTGGGAAAGTACAAAAATAGTCACACGAGAGCAGCAGTACCTAGTTAAAAATAGTGTGTTCGGTTGGGGAGGAGAAAAAAAAAAGGGGGGGGGGGAGGAAAGCAAGAGGTAGTGGAGCCATAGCATACAGATAACAAAATGTTGCTTCAAATGGTCACGAAACTGTCTGCAAGCACTCTTCATACAATATCACTAATTAAAATCAAAATATTTTGTGGAATTAAATTTTGAAATTTTTTTATGGTTGCAAAATTTTACTGTACTTATTTTTTTGTTTATCATTAATTTATTACTGAAAATTTTTTAAAAGTGTATATGCTGTAAACATATAGGTAAATATTTCTTTTCATAAGATAAGTTGAAGTGCCAAAAAAGTAAATTTTTTAATTTAGATGAAAAATATTCATGTACATTAGTGGCCGGTGAAGTCAGAAAATGGGTGTTAACACATTGTCTTGAAAAATAATTAAGAAAAAAAAAATTTAATTTAAAACAGTTACAAAAACTCGGTTTGTGCGAATATACATTCATTACCTGCATTCTGTATCACTGATATTTGTTTTACATTCAAAACCACAGCATCTCCTCCCTAGTTTGCTCAAAGGTCGTGTCACATTTTTGCTTGCAATGTTAGTTTGGCCTGGTAATAGATAAAGCGTAACTGCTGGCATATAGTGAGGGGTTTTATAGTTGCGCTGATGTAACACTAGCTGCTCCAGTAGGTGCTGCCACCAAGAGGTGAAAGAAGTAACCGTTTCCACGATCAACAGGCATGAGCACAGTCCGACCTGTGCTCATCTTCAATATTAAAACACCCATAAGAGGCGACGTCATTTTGTCATGCGCATGCGCAGAAAGGCCGAGTTGGAAGGCTGAGAGGAGAGCACAGCTCTGTTGTGCCCGGCACAGTGTTGCAACATCACAGCTTTACTGCTTTTGTGATTGGTTAGGCGAACATTTCAAACTATTCTGGTGCTAAAAAAAATGAAGGAAATTATTGGAGACAGTTTACTTGCCTGGAAATTCCCTTTTTTACTTGCCTTTTTATTTTCATTACACCCATTTCATTAGCATAATAACAAAAGATGTTGTAGCAAGAATCAACAAAAACAAAGAAACAAAAGATATCAACCTAACAAAACATTACTTATCTCATAATCTCGGACACATTAGATTACCACCATAGCTATGTGACAATCACCAGAATATTTCCAACAAAAAACACACAAGAATGTTTTAAATATTTTACAAAAATGCTTCATAGAAAACTGGGTGTGCACGTGCACCTGTGCACTTATATGCCGGCCGCTACTGTTCATGTAATGTAAGCAGTGTTTGTATACTCATTAGTTACGGGTATGCCATTTTTGCTCTCAAACAGCACAAAGCTTTGGTAGAAAGAGTCAGCCAGGGCTTTTATGTTGGCCAGAGTCCAGATAAACATTAGTATTAGTTTAAAAGGTATACTTACAGATTTATTTAGCAAAAAAAATATTTAAATGCTTTTATTACTTACCTGAGAAACAACAAAATACAGTGCAATAAAGTTGTTTTCCAAAGGTTCAATTCTAAAAATTGTAAGACAGAGTGACAATAAAAGCACAGATCAGTGATTTTATAAATTTAGTACAGTATTAGCTTCCAAGTTCGTTTGCTATTTTATATAATCATATTATTTATTATTTTATTCCCAATGTTAACAGGAATAAATAATTGTCCAAATTGAAAGTTTACCATGTGAAACTCTTGTGACTTTATTTGCATTGTGATTTTTGAGTGTTTCTAAGAAGACAGTCTTCATTGTTGTGTTGCTATAACTCATGATTGTGATTCTAGTGTAGTGCTTGACGCTAATGTTTTACATTAATTTACAGGGATAGGAATGGGCCACCTGGTCTCTCAGGAGGCAAGAAGCTGTCGTCGCCCCCAGAATGCATTCCTTCTCAATCCACTTGTGATAATACCCATGTTTCCAGTGAAACTGGAGATATTCTGAAGCCAATAGTCTGCTCAAGTCATCGCAGTGATCTCGTGTACTCTGTTCACACAGTCACACCAACTACCTCAGCCTGCCAGGGCATTCACAAGTCCTCGGACAAAGCAGATCTCTTGATGGGTGCCATCCTAAGAACAAACGGTAATGGCGCCGGTGTACCTGCCGCGAAAACGGACAGTGCTTCGGGTCACTTTCCTTTATCAGTATTAAATGAAAAACTTATAAAGTGTAAACACAAAAAAGATGTGAGTGAGTTTAGGACTTTAAGGAATATTTGTGATAATTTAAAATTAAAATGTGATAGCAAAGCAGAGTTAGGTTCTCGCCAATCTGAAAGTCTCAATAAATCTTATTCTGAGGGTTGTGTGCTGGTTTCCACATGTGATACTCAAAGTGGAGAAGAATGCTTTCCTTCAAGGTTTGGATCCTGCTCCATTAAGAATGTTGCTGGTGACTTTGTTACCGCTGAGCAAAGAAATACGGGAAGAAATAATGTACAAAATAACAATAGCACTGCCAAGAACTCGTCTGGTGCCACAGGAGTGGCAACAGAAGAAACCAGTGACACAAATAACGTCCCAAAATGTCTTTCAGCCTCACCTGTTTCAGATGGAGCACAAATATTGAAATCTGATTTCATAAATAAATGCAATATAAGTAATGTGCCTTTCATGTCTTCTGATTGTGATCAAACTATTCCATCTTGTGAAGAATCTGCAGAAACCACAAGATCTCACAACTGCAATGGTGTACAAGGTAGTGAAGGCTGTGATACTCGAAACGAAGCGGAGAAAGCTATATCCAAGAAGAAGAGACCCAGTTCCCCTCTGATCATACCTGTGCAGTCGTACCAATTATATGAGCCTGTGCCAAATGAAGTGCTCAGTTACAGAGAAGAGAATGACGAGGTAAGTTGACAAAATGCATCTTCTTACTTTTGACACAATATATTTAAATAATTTTTGTGAATTTCAATACATTGGAACTCAGTTATTTTATTTCTGAAGGGACCAAAAAGTTTCTACTTTATGTGAGGGATACAGTAAAACCTCTTTTTAACAACCTCTTTTAGAACATCCACCTCTCTATAACAACCCTTTTCTCAAGAACTGTGGAATTTTAAAATAGGGGTTTTACTGTACAATTAAACCTTCATAAAGACAACCCCTAGGGGTCTTTATAGAGAGGTTTTACTGTATTTGTAACCAGGTGAATGTACATTAAAAAACATAGTGGAACCAACTGTCAACAAGTTATTAACAAGAAAGAGAAAGCAAAATTTGAGTAATGGTTGCTAGACTAGTAACTATCAACACACGTACAGTAAAACCCAGATTTTATGAATATTTGATTTTACGAGGTCATTATTGGGCACTGTTAAGCCTAAGCCCTATTTTAAGAGTATTGAATTTTACAGGACAGGAATTTTACGAGGTCAAAATTAGGCACCATGAGGGCTCATGAAATCCGGGTTCTACTGTAAACTGAAATGGACAAGTACTCACAACAGAGTTGTATTTGCAAATATGAAACCACAAAATATAATTGGATGATCCAATTTTCACGTGGTCGCAGCGTTTCGCTGGCAAAACCAGCTTCCTTGGGCGGCGAATTATGTGCCATCATTTGCAGTCAGAGGAAGCTGGATTCGCCAGCAAAATGTTACAATTGCATGGAAAATGTGTCATTCATCTATATTTTGTGTTTTCATACCTGCAAGTACAACTCGAGAACTTGTGGAGTTCGGTGTACATGTTATAGTAATTACTAACCAGAAAATAATTTACATAAAAAGGTTGTAATATATATTTTTTTTTTACTCAAAAAGTATAACAGTGCTATTTGCTGTTTGATAGGAAATTAATTTGCAATAATATAAACTTTTACATACTTTTGAATGAGCAGCTGTGTTGCTTTTAAAAATGGCATTTGTAGCATATAAGGGTTTTTATTGCCACCTTTAAAATAAATAAGAAATCAAATCTTACACACATTTTTAAGATTCAAGAAGTAAGTTCACTTCTCAGACAGGTATGCAGTTATTAAACTTTCAAAATTTTCACTTGGCCCTGTTTGTTTAGGATTACCTTCCAGACCGTCCTGTTCCGTCAGCCCTCGAAAAGGCAAAGTTTCGTCGTTCATTTGATTCTGCAGCTTCCATGGTATTCCACAGCCGGACTGGGCTGCCTCTTACCTCCAGTCCAGCTCCTGTGCGAAGGGGCACCTCACGCTTCGACTTTGACAGTTCGCTCAACTCAGTCTCTGCTATACGCAGGTATGGTGCACCCTTCATGGACGATTGTGCTTTTCTGTAGTGTAGAATTACTCGGTTTTGAATGCAGCCAAGTGATTTTATGTCTGCAGTGCATTGTTTGAGTCGATCACGCCTACGCCAGATGACACTCTGAGCATCAGCAGCGATGATGCGGAGAGTGAGGGAAGTGCTCGCTCGCCCTGTTCACCTGGAGTTGGGCTGTCTTCGCAAGCTGTGGAGCCGCTGTGGTTGTACTACCCGTTGTCACCTTGCGCATCACTTTTAGGTCAGTTTATACTGGGTATGACCATTGCTAGTTATAAATAAGGAAATTAATATTTCTTACGTTTCACATTATTTTCGCTCTTTAGAAATTTTATATGCTTGTTCTGATAATTGAATCTTGGCCCAGCATTCTAGTTTGCTATTTGCGGCATAAATGTGTACCCAATACTGTACCATAAAATATTTGAATTTCAATATGTTGTGTGACTTGTGAAGTTAAGTGTTTTGCAGGCAGAGCAACTCTTCAGTCTGCGAGTGATGGAAAGGTGTGGTTTGTTAACCCTTGTGGTTTACACAAAAATAATGGATGAAAGTATTTTGCATGCCTAAAGATAACTGTAAAGATTCTGCACAGAAAATTTAACTGACCGTAAATGCCTGTTTTTGCCATTTTAACTCTTCTCTAATATTAATTACTGTATAACGAAATGGAAACTTGTTGTCGGTCCTGTAATATTACTTAAATGCTTGAGTATTTGTAAACATGCAGGCAGGTGCAATTCATTGTAGTAAGTTAGATTTTCCTGATTTTCTGCACAGCATATACCAGGCAGCATTTTTAAAAAAGAAAATTATGCTTACTGGTGAGAAAAATTTTCTTCTTGTTGGGCAGTGAAATAGTCTAATAGCACAGCTTTTTGTGTTTGTAATGTTTGCAGGTAGTTTTGAAGAATCTGTACTGAACGGGAGGTTGGAGCCAGTGAGCACAGTCCAAGGCTTTACGGCGGAGCTTGGAGCCAGCGGTTCATTCTGCCCGAAACACTTGCTGTTACCAGTCACAGTGTTCTTCTACACCCTCGGCGACAACGACAAGGTGTCTGCACCGTACCTGGTCAGTACAGTTTACTGCAGATGGCTTTCCACGCCTTCACTTGTTTCTCTTTGAAGTTTATCATGTGATAGAAACACACATGTAGGACAACGAAATATCATTAACATATCAAGATTTACAGTTCACGTGTGAGAAAGGTTTCCTTAAACATAAGGATTCAGTACCTTACATTTTGGCAGTGAAAAAAATTGTGACTGTAACTTTGGAAATATTTCTTTTAGTACTAGAAGTATGTTGTAAAATATTATACTAAAGTTAAGTTGTGAATTTTTGTTTGTTTTGAAGTTGACACCTTAATATACAGTATGTAGATTTTAAAGACGCTGCATACCTCATCGCCCTCATGGGTGATTTAGTATCTGTCCAACGTACAGTAGAGTCTCGTTATAGCGAAATGTCACGGTTCTGTGTTCAAAATTCGCTATAGCCGTGTCTTCGCTATAGCCGAATTTGGCCGGTTCTGACCCCTAAACCCAAAAATTGCATTAAAACAGTCTTTAATCTTTATTAATTAAAAAGTAGTACGATATTTTAAGGAAATAAGGTTTATTAACAGGTAAGTATGCACTGGTTACAATGATACCCAACAAGTATGGGTGCAACTATTCGCCAAGTCAAAACGGGCCAAAATCTCTGACGTGTCATGTAAGTACGGTCACCAATCGCTGGGCTGCCTCAACGGTGTCTCTCGCCTGTGCGGCCGCTCGGCAAGAGTGCATGCGCCGGCAGTAAACATGATTACACTGCCGGCTGCTGCAGACCAATGTAATCAGTTTGACGAGTGTAGCAATTTATTTATTTATATACAGTAAAACCCTGTTAAGACGTTTTTGAAGGGACTTCACACCACAAACTTCTTAGCTGGGAAAACATCTTAAACTGGAAAAATGATTTTAAAACTTAAGTCGTTATTGTTGTAGGTGCAGTCTATATTAAATTTTCTTTCGGAGTCGCAAGGACAATTTAATGTACAGTAAAATCCCTTATTTACTCTTTTCAGGGGAACAGAGCGAACAAGTGTAAATAGTGGGAAGGGTAAATTAAGGGAAATCTCGTAAAACTCATTCATCTTACCTTATTTAGTGCTTTTGTTTTCATGTTTAAAAAACTCTCTTCAGGTAAAATCGAAGTGATAGTATCCATGCAAACAATGCATTTATCATATTTTGCAACATAAAACTTGGTATAGTTTCAGTTACCAATATTGGAATTGAATATACTGTTATGGGAAGATTCATGGTACGTGTACATGCCATTTCAAGAGAACGCCTTGAAATGTTAATAAGAGATCTTATTAGTTTATTTTTTTTTTACCGTTTGGTTAACACTGTTCAGCATTTTACAAATTTTCTGCAATGCTATCACGAATTTAGACAGTTACAGTACGCATTTAAAAGGGGTGGAAAGTTCTTTACTCAGGTCAACAAATGTTTCCACGAACTTGTCACACTTCTCCATGATCATCAATTGTTTTATCGATAATGCCTTTTTTTTTTAAATTATATTGCCGTTATACAACCATCTAAACACGCTGTACTAAAATGGAAATGACTTTAAAACACATCTTTTCATAATATAATATTTTCAAACACGTTTCGCAAAGTTTAGGTTAGTTATCGTTTGCGTAAACAAAGACAAACGATTGTACGTAAAGAGATCAATGTTGCCAACGCAGGTACAGCGATCGATAACGTTCCATACAATCGATAGAGCTAGCGGCGGCAATTCTCTTGCAGCCATCTTGAATTTATTGTGCCGTGAGCGCAAGCATTACACGCGATCACGGTCAATCTGCTACGGGTTTGCACGTGATCACCAATGGCGGATTGTATTTATTCGTGTTACGCGCATGCATTGGTCATCCTTAGTGTACCTGCTCGCTGTCTGTGGAACGCTACATCTCACGTCAGTTATCTATGATGACAGTACAAAAACGTAAACAAATGCGGTATTTTTCTTGCAGTTGCAGTTTCCTTTCAGTTTGTGTACTAAAGAAAATCGCGTACATAACTTTTAAAAAAATTACGTTTTTTTACCAAAGTTCACCGTATTACGCGGGAAATCAGGCATGTGGCAAAACGTAATATGTAAGAAAATTAACCATGGCTCTTATGACAAAAGTGATGGGACCAAACGAACCAAACGACTCAGCTGGGAAAACGTATCTCGTGGGAACGTCTCAAGCGAGTTTTACTGTACTTTAGCACGCATGCTCTGATAATTGTGTGTGCCCTTTCACACTGTGGCACGCGTTGAATAATTTGTGCGCATGCCCAGACATAAGTCAGCTTGGACGGTTGAATATAATTGTTCACTTGTCCGTTTGGCAGGCAATTGTAGTGTTATTTGCCAGCAAAAATAAGGGACGCCAACTTTGGTAGTTGCTTTATTTTCGCACACTAGTAGTGAACTGTGTTTAGAGGCGGCACAAAGTTAAGTTCGAAGCCAATTAGTAGTAACAGGAGTGCGCGCATGTGTATATGCATTGACATTAAGCAAGGTCACAAGTTTGTGGTTTTATTCCGGCAGTGTGCCAACAGAAAACATGTCTGACCTGCGGGAGCGCTACCAAAGTTAGATAGACAGTTAGTTGAAAAGCAATGCTAAAGCTAGACATGCTCGTTTTCACACACGGACCACCACCCGTGATTTTTTTTTATTTTACTTTTCCTTTCTTCTCCTTCAGCTGTCCAAACAGATTCGTTCCAAGCCAAAAAAAATGTTACTTCCTCTTGTGCCCACGTTATTCCTGACTGTGTGTACGATACTTTAACAATGCAAGGGCTAGCCTGCAAAGAAGATTTATTGCTTCTCACTTAAGTTTATGGGACGTTTATTGCGTTAAATTAAAATTTATAATCAGTGTACAGTAAATGTTGAAATTGTCATTAAACTAAAAGATAAAAACACATACGGCTGACTGTGTGAGCATGAAAGTGAATCAGAACAGCAAATGCATTGACAGGAGATGGTAACGCCAATGCGTCCTCTCATCCTCTCATCCGCCCTTGCTGCTTATCTCAAAAAGCTGAAGGTCTATGAAGTAAATATAGCTGTAGCAAGCTAAGCAGAGATAAGCAGGAGTAGTTGTGTGGATGCGTGCGACAGGTATAGCACAGCCGGCGGCAATTATTCTTAGCGAAGAAACAGCATATGTCCGCCGTTATTCAGTCAGAACACACAGTTCTTGTTCCAAATAGCAGTGTCATCATCTGAGCTGAGCGGAAGGTTTTTGGGAGCGCCTGACAACAGTGTGTCTGGCATCGGAGCCTTCCTCTCTTTATCTTCCCCTCCACCCTAATAACTTCCCCATTTTATCGCCATTCCTTCGCATTTCCGAAAATTCTGGGCCTCTAATTATAGCTGAATTCTAAGGACCATACAGTATTTTAAATAATCTTTCCTGCTTGCGATGTTAACTTTTTATATTTTATTCCTTCAAAATTATTTAAAAAAAAATTTTTTTGGTGTTGTAGTAGCCGATGGCGTCGTTGCGTGGCTCGAATGTACGTACATCAAAATCCAAAAGCGTAATCCAAAATTATAATTGATAATTAAAATCAGAAACTCAAGCTGTATGTGAAACTAAATACGGTTGAAAGCACAATTACTATTAACTACGGAAACGTAGCCAATGGCCAACCTGGGTTGAAAAGGGGTGGGGGATATAAAGGGGACAATTATAGTTTTGGAAAAACGCACTCTTAGTTTGGGGAGGGAAGTGATGTGTCCAGGCAGAAGCATGACTCACGTGACAGTGCCAGCTAGCTGGATCGGAGAGGGGAGGGGTGGTGGCGCGAGGGTTGCGTCCGGCTAACAAATACCTACTCGCTTCACAAGGTCACATACATTGTCTCAAGCCTGCTTCACACGGTCACGAATCTCGCTGCAAGCCTGCTTCACATGACTCGCCATACATGTTTCTACTCATAAAATTCACATTTTTCATGGAATTTTTTTGCAATTTTTTTACTGTTCCTCAAAAAGACTTCGCTATAACAGTGTTTTCGCTATTTCCGTGTTCGCTATGACGGGGTTCTACTGTACTTATGTGCCACCACTGAAATTTATGTTCATCCCAACAGATACTTTCATAAAATAACACACACTCACAAGTACCTACTGCTATTAATATTTTTGTCTCATATTTAATTCCTGTAGTAATGTTTTTCACATTTCATTGTAGAAAATGCTTTAAGCCAACTGATACTGTGAAGGTGATTAATTATAATTTAACATGTAAATAAATGTCCTTGTTCTTGCCAGATCTCCAAGGTAGATAGCACACGGTAGGCAGTATATTTAGGGTCGTGAATCCCTGTTTTTCTAATAAGTTACACCCTTGAAGGTAGCAGATATCGTAAAACAGCCACACGGATGTTTTAAAAATTGTTTTTACTATACAGCTTCATTTCTACTTTCGGCAAATTTTTAGTTAAATTTTATTTCAGTTGGCAGTAGGCTGAAATTATATAATTGAAAAAAATTAACCTTCATGGCAAAAGTAATTTTCGGCAGATATGTGCAACATTTTCATGATGGCTGCTCCCTTTTAGGATTTATAAAATAACATTCATATTAACAACATTAATAGGATCTCAGGGCCTTAATCCAATGCTCTCTAGTTTATTCTTTTTAAGCGATATTAAATTTTTAAGCCTAAATGAGATAAGATATTTAAATAATCTGGTTGGCAGTTTTGTTTAAAATCATTTTCTGTATATTGGCTGATTTTTCAAGTCAGTAAATACTATGGTTTTAGCTGATTGCAGTAGAACCCCGATTTAACGAAATGCCACGGGACCCGAAAATGTTTACTCTAAATCAATGTTTCGTTACATCCGACTTCATGTTTTTTAACCTCCCCCCCCCCCCCAAAAAAAAAAAGGTAAATCCTCGGGCATGTTTCGTCAGAATTTGAGGTAATTTTAAGAAGTACTTTGGCTCAAAACAATAACAAAACGTAAAAGTAAGGATAGAGTGAAGCATACTTCTCGCATATGTTGGTGTTGTGTGCATGGTCTAACTTGACAGATGCGTGCTTCAAGTGTTTTGCAGTCAAAGTGGTCAAATTTTTTTTCCCCCAATTGTATCACAGCTGCAGCTTACAAATTGGCGGTAACTGCAGTATGTTATCGTTACATTTTTTAAATAACCTTAAATTGCAACTTGCCTTTTGCATAAATTTTTGCGTTTAAGAAATTAAAATGTACCTGTACCTTTTTTTCTTTTTTATGGTTCCCTAAATTGTCGTAGTAAGATCACTGGTATTGTTAGATCCAGAACAGTTTTATCTATGTTCTACGGTACTTGATATAATTGTTACAGTGTATGGTTTTATACATCAAGGTAGTATGTCAAAATACAGTACTAGCGTGTTACTTGCCAGTTAGAAAAATAACACTACCTCTAAATATATTGTGTGTTAAAGTGGGATCTTTCGATATGTTATCACATTTAAGTTCCCTGTAACTTGTCTGCCTAGTTACCTATTTTACAGTAGAAAACCATCCTGTTCAGTGTATTGATAAGTAGGTATTTTGAATAAGTTGAAGAATTTAATAAACATTGTTCTAATTTGTCACATAAGTTGCTGTTCACTGAAGTTATATTGGTGATTGGTTGGTTAGTAGCACGAATAAGCTGCTGTATCAGCTGAATGTGTTCAGTTTTGTTTGAACTGTCAAATGTAGACTGGCATTTGTGATGCCAGTGACTTGAATGTATAATTTTGCACAGTGGAGTGTTTTCTGTTTAAATTGTAAGAAAATTCCTTTGCAGTTTCTGTATGTTAATACTAGTCAACTTTTCAATTTAAATTTGTAAGGTCACTGATCAATCAGAATAAAAAAAACGTCTTTTTTTTTTCTTGCATTGAGCAAGCTAAATAGGGGTTAGATAGTATGATCCATGTTCATCTGTTATGGATGAGGTTCCTAAATATATTTTCTGAAACTGTATTAACCTGGCCAGGTTTAGGCAAGTGTCTAAATAAAAATGTGGACAGTTGTAAAGGTTATAAATTTCCAAATAAATTTAAACAAATATTAAAATTTTTGTAACCACGAAGTTAAAATTGTCTAAATATTGTACTTTTATAAAACTTTTATAAAACTATCATAAAACTACTGGGAAGTATAAATAAAAAACTCTTTACCATAGTATGCTGTCTTTAGTTACTTGTCTTCCTTTTTAACCTATGTTGAACATATTGTATCCTAGACAGCTACCACACGTTATCACTGTGTGAAAGTACAGTAGAACATCAGTCTAACAACACCTGCACTCTTAACATTATTCTAAGAAATGGACAAATTCTTGAATTTTAAGAAGGTGGAAAATTTAGGCAAAATTGAGGAAATTGCAGTTAGTTGATACTTAAAAATGTTTTAGCATGCAACAATAACATAGCGCTGTGCCGATCCTGGTTGGAGAGTGTAGATATTGCTGGTATTTTGCAGTAGTAGAACATTGATTTATTCTCAATACAACTATATAAACACAGTCAAATCTTTTAAAAGTAATTTATTTAATGCACTCGTTCATGTGCAAAATTACAAAAGAAAAATGCAATTTTGACAAGTTTCGTCGTAGTTTTCTTTTATTGATTGTATGTGAATACATGTAGTCAATTTTCGACAGTGAAAGTGTTTTGAGAGTGTTGAAGTAGCCATGAAATTGGTGGTTGTTTAGGATAAGTGACACATTGCTTTTTATCCTGTTATTTGTGATACATATTTATTTTCATAATAGGTACTTAAGGATAGGATAAATATATAATTTAAAACAGCAAAATGAACTATGGACAAATAATTTTTGTTCGTAATGACATAACATACATTTTGCCAGAACTTATGTCTCAGGAAATGACACAGACAACAAATTTTCTTTACTAATTGCGTAAAATACAAGAAACAAGTGATATTATCCAGCATACATGGGAAAACAGTGAAAAGAATGGTAAAATGTATACATCTTTAATAGGAAATGTCAAACGTTAATGAACATATTAAAGGTACTCATTCTTAATTGTGCTTTTTGTAGCATCAAATTATAGTACTGATACTATTTGGTAAAATAACATTATAATATTGGTATGATTTACTAAATTATGTCACAAATAAATTATTTCACAGATTTAAATTTGAGGTATAATGCAAAACATTGTAAGGTCAATAGGTATAACAAGTAGATTAGAGAAATTTTTGAATTTTTTATCCCTAAAATGTCTAATTTTACAGTTAGAATAAATGTTAATGATTAATTATTGGCAACTAATTTTGTTTTGTAAACTTGTATTCCCCATTCAATTTGTATGCAAGATGAGTAGGCTAATTAAATAGGCAGTCAAATATAACAAATATTTAGATTTTCAACTACTCAGTTATCAGCTTTGTATAAAGAAAATTATTCTATTTATTTATTTAATTTCAGTAAGTTACTTTGAACATATTCATTACTGTAGAATATTTTTTTTGGTATGTAGGTTTGGTGTGATGACGCATGGGTTTGGTGGGATGAGATGCAAGCAGATATAAGATGTGTGAGATAATGCGAGATGCTGTGATGAGGTGGGAGATAATGAAATGAGGATTTGAGACAATATATGAGAGATGGTGCAGTGAGGATTTGAAATTATGTAATGAGTGCGAGGCGATGCAAGTGGAAACAAGTTTAAAATAAAATATGAGATGATATGATGGTATACTAAAGGGATATATTTATTATGATGAAATAAGGATGTAGTACAGTATAACACCAATTTCATGGTAAATCATGTACCTAAAAAAGTTTACTGTTGATAAATATTTTTTTTATATTTTACTTTATAGTTTAAAAACATAAAAAAGGTAAAAAAATCTCATTTCTTGTGTTATGAGATGTTCAGTCTTACGTAATTAAAGGTTTTGAAATTAGATATTCGTTAATGGGCAACAATAACATAATATAGTTATCTATTGTTGGTAGGCCACCATAGGGAAAATTTGTATTTTTTATCATATATTTATTTAATAGGGCGTTTAATTTAATGAACAACGGTACCATACTTTCTTTCTTTGCGTCTATGTAACTCGAGAAAAACTTAAATAAAAAGAGTGTCTGTTTTGCGCAGTAAAATCGTGAACCATCATGCTGTTGTCCCTGCGACGTCACGATACTGTACATTTTAATGTACGGAACACACCAACTACAGCAACATACGTTCAAGTCGTGAAATCTTGTTAAATAAAGTAGTTTATGCGGTAAAATCGAATATGGCTTGATCTCCGAAGAGTATTAATTTCAAGAGTAGTTAGTTTGCGCAGCGATAAAATGCAATTTGCTCTGAATAAAATCTTAACTATATCGCCGTCTGATAAAGCAAGGCGGATTGCATGGTTTAAGTTACAAGAAGAGACCTAGTAGTCTGATATTAATGACAAAACTACAGTTTACGTATATAATGATGAATTGTGTACAACATGACATGGTTAATGTAAAATAAAAAAGTTCTTTTAAGTTAACAGTTGCAGTCAGTAGCTTGCACACTGCGATGAAATCCCTTCACCTGTAGTGTTTTTGGCTGTTCCACTGGCTATGGCACATCATCAGCCAATAGGCAAGTTCAACGCACCCGTGACTGGCCAATAATTCGAGGGGTGGGCGGTGTCTTGCAAAATGTGCCCCAAGATGGCAGAACAATTCTCAATGCCGTTCACGAGAAACGTAAAAATTACTGAGAGAAAAAATTTATTTTCCCGACTCATACAACCAGAACGTTCGATCACCAGTCTGTGCTAGGTTTGGTTAAACGTATTCCAGCTATTAGCTCGATAGGTTATTTTTTTGCACACATGCGAACTTCGTTTGGCTAACCTTTCAAACCTAAACTTATTATTATATACCGGATCTGAAACATTAAAATTAATTCATAGTTAGTTATCACTCTGGAGTTTAAATTAAAATTACATAAACTCAAACCTATAGCTAAAACGTAGCAATGCATGAGAGCTAATACCTTTGCTGTCTTCACTCCTTTAAAATCAACACCAGTGAAATAAATCTTCGTTGTTAACTACCAAATCTAAAACCACACATGCCTAACAACTGATGAATTTCCCGAAGCTAACTTTTACGTAACTTGGTCCGTTAAACTTTATCAGTTTTATAAGTCTGAAAATTCCAATACACACAGTACTGTAAAGCCTGGCGTGCAGTGACTAACCAAAACAAGTATGGCTAAGTCATAAATGTGTCAGCCAGTAAGAATGAGTTTTTAGTGTTTGTGGTGGCATTTGGAAATATAATTAAATTTTTGAAGCTGAATAAGTTGAAAATTACAATGTTCACAGAGCTATTGCTTTGCCTGGCTACATTAAGTGCCAAAATAATTCGGACGAATCAGGTAAATATTAAAAACTTTTGCTAGGAATTTTTTGAATTGTGAAACAAAAAGAAATTGACTAAAAAAATCAAAACCTATGGCTGAAACACTTGTGAAGTGTGCCTAACGTGTGCGCTCAACACCGAAACTTGTGAGAAGTGATGACTAACACTTACTCCTGTCGTTTTCGCTCTGTCTCCACCAACAAAATATAACAAAATCCTGTGTAAAATGCTGAGAAAATCACAAAATATAATAAAAACATTCACAAAAACACGGCGATAAATTACTGTGTATGCAACAGCTGTTAACAGTTAATTTTTTTTAGAATTAAATTGGCTTGTAAAGAAACAAATGTTTTTACTTACTTTCTCTTTGAATGTGGAAATATTTCTGGAAACAAAGTTTATTCCTCAGATTTTTGACTACTGGTTTTAAATTACAATGTTCGAATTGCCACAATTTTGTTTATTAATATTAATAAAACAAAACAAAAAAACCCACAGACATTTACCAGTTGACAGATCAGTGATGTCATATGAAAGAGGCAACTAAAATTCTGGGACACATTTACAGAATCGACAAAAGACTCAGAAAAAATATTTAAGATAATCAGCACTAAGAATACAATGATTAAATGGTTATAAGATACTAAGACGTGTCTAAAATAAATAAAGTTTAGAAAAGACATAATTCATGTATGTACTGCTTTTGTATTATTAATTTATAAGCTTAAATTTAAAGCAAAACGTAAGAATACAAGTGGCAAGAAATGGTCTGAAGACTAAGAAATAACACAGAATTCATGAATAAAGTTTGGGAAGGGAGAGAACATCTAACTAGTTCCAATGTGCTCTTTAAATACACTAAGCGAAAGAAGGAAACATTTTAAAAAGTGAAAGCCTTTAGGAAAATGTTCAATCCTGAAAGTTGAAATTGGTAATATTTAATGATGGCAAAGACAGTCGGTATAAATTTAATAAACATATACAGTAATTCAGTAGATTCTCTATGTATTGAAAC
Organism: Medauroidea extradentata; assembly: GCA_003012365.1. Classification (NCBI taxonomy): domain Eukaryota; kingdom Metazoa; phylum Arthropoda; class Insecta; order Phasmatodea; family Phasmatidae; genus Medauroidea; species Medauroidea extradentata. The sequence continues at coordinate 6,758 of PNEQ01086576.1, read as the reverse complement.
CTAATGGATTGAAATACCTGCATCCATGGAACACATTCCGGGGCCGATTAATTTAATTTACAGCATTTTAAGACCACATCCATTGAAATCCCTCATGTATTGAAATTTTTTGTCAGTCCCATGAGAAACTGTGGATAGAGACACCACTGTAATTTATTAGCATATTCATTAACAAGTGCTGAGCTGCATTTGTGTTTCTTTAGTCTGCTGTAAAAATTTAACCTTCTCTGTTAAAAAAATTTTGAAGACTGAAATTTAAAGCTTTTCTTCCCGATTGAGTGAAATCAAAAACAAAAAATGTATACTGTATTAGTTCACAAAAATTAGAACCTGGTTGCTTAAGTTAGTTGTGCGATGAAGACTGGCATTTGGTATCAAAATTATGCTTTTGCCTATGTAAAGACAGTCAGGTAAGGACATTACACTGATTTCAAGGTATTCCCCTACCCTGCAATTTAGTGATTAATTTTAAAAAGAGTGGTGTGGAGATGAGTCGTGACAATTCAGCACTTGAAACTACTTATGATACTGTATAGTTATTCGTTTGCCTGACTTTTCGAAGTTAGTTTGATATTCAGACAGTTAAGTGTCTTAAATATCAGCGTTAAAATTAATTTTTCACAAAAAATTTTCTGCTCTTGGAAAATTTAGAAAGTGTTGAATACTTGTGTCCTTTTTGTTTTTCCTATTTTAACGAAAATTCCTGTTGCAATAAACATTTTAAACATTGTTACTGTTATAAGTACTTTTGAATTGATGTTTCTTCATTCAATTAGATAACTACATTTGCCAACAAAAATGTATTTGTCCCTTCTGCTTCACTCCTGTACGACTTCTTGTTTCACATCGAAAAATATTCAGCAGAAATTTTGTTGCATTAGTGCTTGTTTAGCTAACTTAAGGCCATTGTAACATACATTTGTTTATAGTAAAAGCTTTCATGTGGGGTATGTTGTGAGCTAATCAGGCATTGTTATAGGGCCACATAAACCTCGGCAAGAAGGGCTACCACGTTCCTCGTAGCGGAACAATCCAAGTTACACTGTTCAACCCTCTGGGCACTGTCATCAAAATGTTCGTCGTGATGTATGACCTCAGCGATATGCCAGTAAATTCACAGACTTTCTTGCGACAGAGGACTCTCTACATGCCGGCCAGTGCTGCCACCACCAGTGCGCTGCCAGATAATCCCCAGAAGTGGCTTAGATACCTCATTCACCTAAGGTTGGTACTCAATGCTTTGTGGCAATAACTGTGAACATTACTGACTATTTCTTATTGTATATTTTACTTGCCTTACCTTCGAAATGTATGTTTTGAGTCTTAATACATTGTTTTGTGTGTGACCCATTGGTTTTAAATCGTGTACTGTTTCCATGTGCTGCCCAGTGCATTTAGTGGGGTTCAGGAATATTGCTGCTTCAGCCATGGTATTTTGCATTATGTGTTGTTTGCTAGTAACTCAACATTTTGTATGTGGCTAGACCTGTTTCAAAGAATATCAATGGTTGTTTGTTAAACGTTGTGAATCTTGATTTCAAATTATGTACACTTTAATATGAGAGTTAGTATGACAAAATGTTAACTGTCAAAGTTACTGTTAATACATATTGATGTTTTAATGGTACTGTGTTTTGACGCCTTACAGATACCAAGACCATGTTGGTCAGCTATCTTAATTTTGCATTGTTGTGGTTTGTTTCAGTTGGTGACATCATTTTTGTTTTGTTTATGGAAATGTCTTCCTCGTCCCCTTGACTTAGTCACGCACACTAATCTTGCATGTAGTGTATCATAAGAGAACAGTGAAAGATACTGTCGTGTGTGTAAAGATAACTTTGGAGATGGCTCAACTAATGAAGGCATATTGGAATTTGCACACAGATTCTCTAGTTCAAAGTCTGGACGTATTCACCTGCACTCTGACATCCGAATGATCATCTGCCGGAAGTCGGACATGGACACTGCGACAGCTCACGACATAGACATGTCATACGAGTTACGTTCCTTCACGCATGGTCCTGCCAACCCAAAATTTTCGCCTAGGAAATGACTGAAAGTTGAGGATGAATAAAAACAACAAAATTCTAAGATGCCATTTAAATATGAAACAACACATATGATTCTGGCAAGAAAGCGGCCAGAAAACACTACCGATAACTCCAAAATCGTTAACAAAGAAAAGCAAGAGATTTTTTAACTTGTGACTGTAAAAATTTACTTCTTTACGAAAACAAATTTGTTTTGAAATTTTGCTGTTTCATTTAGTTGAAATGTGCATCAATTCTGTTCAGAAAGTTGGTAACTGTTTTGCTGTTGAACTTTTGTTTTAATGGCTTTGGACAAACTTCAAAACAAATAATTTTGTTTGACGTTTAGTTAATACATAGTTAGGGGAGGATGTATTTTTGTGATGTGCTTCTTAGGTGGCAATTGTTAGGCAAATGATCTTGTGATATGTGTTATGTATTAAAAGTATAGATTTTTAAGTCTATTGCATTGCTTAGGAATGTGATCGTGATGAGAGAAAAATTTATGGCAGAAAAGCAAGCATTTTAAATAAATGTGAAAATAAAAAAAAATTACATCTGTGTGTGTGTAGTGTTCAGTATACTGTTAAGTTACGCAAATGTGCACTTTGGTGGTTTGGAAAATTGTGGCTTAGAGTCTTTATAGGATTAGGATTAAGTAGTGTAGAATATGTTTTGCCATAAATTTTTCATTCGTCATGGTCTTTTTCAGTTTATTGGCTGTTTGTCATCACAGCAAGTATGTAGCCAATAAAGCCAGTTCATCAGGTTGTCTGTATGTGTAAATAAGCCATGTACACAGCATGTAGGCTGGGCAGTTGTTTAGTGTTGCATGTGTTATAAAGATAAACCATCTTCAAGGTAAATATGTGAATAATTTACAGTGTTCAAAGTCAGTGTTGTGATCTAACTCAGCTTTCAGTGTAGTTTGAAACTATTTTCTGGTCGGTGTTTTAACAAACTCTTAGAGCATTGCATACATATAAATATTGTGAAATTATACAGGGAAGTGTGCTAAAGTAAAAATAGTTCATACTGCTTCTGATGAATTGTCTGAATGTCGTGCAACTGTTGGAAGATGTAATTAATTTTTGTGGTTACTGTACTAGTACCATCTGAACATAGGATTGACCAGCATGTATTATTAAGGGTGTTGCCTACCTGATTACTCTGATAAGAGTAGGATTTACGTTTTAAATCACCTAGTGTAATTTAACATGCAAATTCATATTCTTGCTTTCAGCAAGGTATCCAGGTATGCGGCACCCTTAAGACTCGACAACACTCGCTATATTAGATTATTTTTTGCATTTTTTAAATTCTGAATATTTATGTATAAGTACAGTATTACAGTTGAACTATTATCATATAGTAAGGCTGCAATTGTTCAAGTTAATTTTTTTAGTAATGATGATTTACAGGACTGACTGCAACATACTTATACATAAACAGTAGAATTGTCATCCCTTTACTGTAGTATCAGGTAAATAGAATTTTTGTTATACCACAAATTTCATTTAAAATTTTTTTTAAGAATTGCAAAAAAAAAAAAAGCGGAAAATGAAGTAATCCAATGTGGTGAGTGATGCAGATCCTGAAGATGGTGCATACATCATCTCGTTCAGAACCAATGTTAAGTGTAGATGAAAGAAGGCAGAAGTTTTGTCAGGCAAGTAGATTTCCCTTCGATTGATATTTGTTCCTATCATATTACACAAAACAAGAAATTATAAGGTAGTCGGATAAGTCTGTTAAGATCAAAACACTATTTTGCCATATGCAGTTGTGAAATGTGTTCCCTCTGTCAACATTTTGTAAAAATATTCTACTTTTATTTCAGGATGAAATTGGTATTGTTTTTGAATGATGTGAAAATTACACCTAACTAATGTTTGCTGTTCAAATTTGAATGTTATATTTTTTTTGCTTGGTAGGAAACAGTTGGAGGCTTATGATAGAAACTTTTGATAGAAATTATTTCAAAACACTGTGAATCTAAATTCCTCCAGTAAATTGTAATGTGAGTAACAAGCTGCTTGCAATGCGTTGCAGGATTCCAGTGGGCTGATAACATTTTCAAAAGTTGTGCAAGTGCAAACAATTTAATAATTTTGTACCTGTTTTCCATGTGTCCTGTTTTGTAGGTAAAATGACACATTTTCCTCGTTCATAAATGTTGCATAGTTACGCTGTTATGAATGAGAACAGCTTACAGTATGGCTTACCGGTAAAATTAAATTTTCTTACTTACACTCAATTCTGAGGATTAGCAAGGTGCATTCTTAAATATGACTGTGGTTTGTTTACTATGTTGTCAGGATTTGTGAAGTACGCCTTCCAACATTTGGAATTCTCTGGTTATTGGAAGATGTTTTTTTTTTTAGAAATATTTTGTGTTATCGGAGTAGAATTCATTCAGTTCGGACAGTTTGTTTCCCCTTGCCAGTTTCTACTGTTGTCTTCCTCAAGTGTTTCATTCTGCTGTTTCACTGTCTAGTTATTTGTCTGGCCTGCCACAGAGGAGTTTCCAGTCTACTTAAGGGCCTTAAGTTACTGCCAGCTCTGATAGTACGCTCTCTGTGTTTGAAATTAGTTGACAAACTGTACCATTTTCATGGACATATGCCACTTTAAGTGAATACTGCCAAATTGCTGAAAACCCATTGTAAAAAAAGGGGGGGGGAAGTCTGTATTGACGGTCAACAAACACTGTAATAGTTAGCATATCAAGTACTGTATATTTACAAATCTGTAACATAAAATTCTGAAAAAGGAATACAGTCTGTATGTAAACTCCATTATATAGTACAGACTATATATTTTTTTAGGGATTTTATATAAGTCATAAAATTATTTTGACAGCAGCCAATTCTAAATTTATCACATTTTTTCAGTTTTCAGTGATTTAGCCATATCCATTTGCAATTCTGTATTGCCGTACACAGCTAGAATCATTCAAAGATAACTCCAGGTTAAAATTTGCGTTACATATTGTATGACTTAGTTTAATTGTTTTAAGAGGCTGGAATTTAAAAAACCGTAAATTATGTTGCATGTTTTTATTTTCATATGATGTTACAGTTTAAAAAAATAGTTAGTGCCAGCCAATGATATTTAATTACACTGTTTGGAAGGCACTATAGTAATACTGAAATTAGGAAAAGAATTTCTGCATTAACTGAACACTGTTGAAAGCTTCAGTTGTTGTTAACATTCATGTTATCCGAGAGTCGTCATATTGATAACACTGAACAGACCTAGGTCCTACATGATCAGTAAGCTGCTATGCTTAACAATCTTCAAACATTTTAAAATAAATTTTCCATTTATGTGTTGCACTGGTTTACCACATACCTCTAAAGTAAATGTCGATCCTGAAAGTCAAAATTTCTATGTCGGGATCTTGTTGCATTCAGCATAATGTTCCATGTCTACTCTATGGTTTGCTGTGACGTCAGTAGAAAATAATATTTTTTCCTTAATGTGTCGAAGTTTTAAGGATATATACCGGTTTGTAATGTCTTGTTCTATCTTAACTTAAATATCTGCAATGGTTGAAATGATAGCATAAGCTTTCTTGCATAGCTCATTCTCAGATAGTACGCTAACTTTCATAATGTTCCCAGGTCACTTGAAGAGGAAAAACTTATACCAACATGGTTGTGCTTACGATATTGTTCACATAACTGTGATAAATAGCTTAAATACAAAAATATTGCACCTAGGTATTGACACAAATTTAAATGCCAATGTATTTGGAAGTTGAAATGTTAAGGTTTTTTTTTATATATCAAAACACGTGTTTGTTTTGGAGGTATAATTTTACTGCAAAAATTTTAAAAGTATTAAGTGATTTTCAAGGTAGTATCTTTGCACAGATTAAAAAAAAGTAAGCTGATTTGTTGATATGTACATTTTGTTGATCATACATCACAAAGAAAGAATGTGTATGTTTCCCGTGGAAGATCTGAAAGCGAAGCATGATGTTGCAAAGTTTTATTTTTAAGGCATTAAAAAGTATAGCTTGTGAAAGACCTCTCAAATATTTGCAAGAAATACAGACTCTCCTTCCCTGCATTTTATTGATGGAGCATGTGTTAGATACATTTTAGATATTAAAATCTGAATTTGAGCATTAGGTAGTTATGTTACAAACCTACTGCATGTGAAACAAGCAAGAGTTCTTTGCAAGAATAAGTGGGTGGCTTCGTTATTTGAGAGTCTGAAATTTTACTGTGAAATTTTTTGATAGGTATTTTACCCAGCAACCTTTGAGGAACACTTTTTGCACAGATAGTTTCACTGGCCGAGGTCAGAAGTGCAGATACTGTTTGACTATTCACATTGTTGTTTTTGACTTTCCATGTCTCATATATTCTTATGCCTAACATGACCTTCGATGACTATTTCCCTGGTACGGCCCAAGTTTAAACAACTCTAGACACATTTTCATGTTAATGCACCATTGCTGCTGTTATGGTAGCAAGTCAGTAGTTACCAAACCCATTAAAACAGACATTCATTAGTAACACAGGGTTCCCAACGACCGGGAAAACAGGGAAAATTCAGGGAAATTAAAATGTGTGTTACACACAGGGAAAACTCAGGGAAATTCTTTGTGCGGAATCAATATATACCGTATTTACCCATGTACCACCCGCACATTTATTCTCAAAAACAAAATCGCAAAGTTGGGGCATGATTCGCACATGTAAATCAAAATGTTAG
>PNEQ01086575.1:6360-26460 GCA_003012365.1 Medauroidea extradentata | reverse complement strand
AGGAAAAGAAAATAGTTATGATTTGTATGAATTAAATTAGGACAGAAGACTCATTAAAATAAATGAAACAAAAGCTATTTCAGTTCCGAAACTTTATTAAGTAGGTACCAAACACATACTTGCTACATATATATTATGAATTCCTTATGTTACATTGATTTTCATTACATGTCCGAGGCCCTTGAACAGCCTTAATAACAGATTTGTTGGATGATGACCAAACTAATAATCAAAATATGAAAAACACACAAAAACTGTCTAATGTAAAAATAAATTTTAATAGACTGAGCTAGTTCTTAAATAACAAAATTGACATAAACATGAACAATGTAAACACAGCCTAATCAAGGAAGGGGTAATGTCTTCTCACTATACAACTATAGGACAACCTTGACACCATGGATGAATGAGGGTTTATTAAATCTCATGAAACAAAAAGATAAAGTAACTAAACTAGGAACATCATTAGAAACACTGTTAGATTACAAAATGCTCATTAAAAAAATACTTTGAAAATAAAATAGAAGTTAGCAAAAATAGACCTTAAGAAAGTTGGAAAGTAATAAAAGAAATTCTTGCAAAAAAAAAAATTGGTAAAAGCAACATAGATAAATTGTGCGTTGAGGGGAAAATTTATAAAGACACACTAGAAATTACAAACTGCCTAAATTCTTATTTCACAACAATAGCAAGAAAACTAGACAATGAAATACTGGACCACAAACAATTCCAAATTTGACAAATACAACTAATTCTGTAAACTGAATTTACTATTTAAAACCAACAAATGGACAAGAAGTAAAACAATTAATAGCAGATCTAAAAACTGGAAATAATAGCAATGGTGACTGTATAATCAGTAATGTTCTAGAAACCTGTGCTGAAACATTGACATCGCAAATTGTTAACTTCATAAATCTCTCTGTAGAGAAAGCTACTGTACCAGATATATAGAAAATTGCATGAGTACTCCCATTATACAAATCTGAGGACAGAATAATACCTAGTAATTATAGAACCATTTCAATTATATCAGGACTAACTAAAATCTTGGAAAAAAAACTGTAAAAAAAACTAATAGAATTTTTAAACAACATAAACTTCTTCCCGGATAGTCAGTATGGATTTAGAGAGAAATCAAGTACAACATCAGCACCAACAGATATAATCAATAGTTAACAATCCTCACTAGATAAAGGATTAAGGGTTGGTAGTTGGAGGTCTGTTTATAGACCTCAGCAAGGCACTTGATACTGTAAACCATAACATACTGTTAGATAAACTTAAGTTAGCTGGAGTAAGTGTGATTACTCTAAATTGGTTTCAAAGCTATCTAAACTAACAGAAAACAGTATGTTGACCTTCATGATACACACAGTTCACTGCTCAAGATTAGGTATGGAGTCCCACAAGGTTCAATGCTAAGTCCCATACTGTTCATAATGTTTGTAAATGCTACATTTAATATAAACTTATCTGGCAAACTTAACCTTTCAGCAGATTACTGTGGTGTGTTCTATGCAGCAAAATCATTTGATGAAATTTTCAACATTATACAATCTGACTTAAATAAATTACAAAAATGGTTTATTTTGAACCATTTAACGATTAACTACAAAAAAAATTATATGTATTTTCATAATTCAAAATATGTATCATTTATGGGCCTGATTAAAAACAAATAACGGTAGGAGATAAAATAGACAGGGTAGTTAAAGTGAAATATGCATTTAGATCCTAATCTAAGCTGGAATAATCACATACACCACATAAGAATACAAATTTCACCAGCACTAGCAGCACTAAGCAGATTAAGACACTTACTAGATTCGAAATGCCTAAAGAATATATATTATGGTGTAGTACAGTCATTTTTAGTATATTGACATCATTTGGAGCTGTTGTACACAAGAAAAACTAAACCAAATAAAAAAAACCACAGAATAAAGTAATACATGCATTATTTGGGTTTTCAAACATCACGCCAAGAAAGAACATGTACGCTATATCTCAATTCCTACCACTAGACCTAAGCATCAAACTTTCTCTCACAACAACTGTACATAAAACACTTAACAAAACATACAAGAAAAACTGACTTTTAAAAAATTAGCTAATTCATATCTACAAAACCAGAAAAATAAATACACTGCATTTTCTGAGGGTTAACAATTATGGACTAAATGGGCTCCAATAAAAATCAATTAAAACATATAATGAGCTACCTGAAATTATAAAAAAAAAGTCCAAAAAATTTAAAAATTCATCTCAAGCGTAAAGAAGTATTACTTTGATACATGTGCCACTGAGATGCCAAACCGACTAACTCCATTTTTTTTTATATTCGTGAAATTGTTGCCGAGCAACTGAAGAAGCCATCTATTTTCAGTGGCCAATATGACTAAATCTGTAGTTTATTATTTTTCGGAAGGCAGCTGAAGTTAGGTTGGCCATTCAGAAAAACTAGCAATCTTTCAGAGGGCGAAGTGACTAACTCCGTACATATTTTATCTATGATTTGTTTCTTTGTAAACAGTGTTGTCTGTGTGCTGTTGACATTGATCTTGTGTTTTTTACATGAAAGTTTATATTTGTTAATATTACTGAATTCTGAATTCCTTGCGAAGGGTAAGATTGTTGTTATTTATTATGTATTTTCATATTAATGTGAGAAACAATAGCTATGCTTTAACAATGCTTTCTATCCAATAATAATGGTTTTGCTAACCTAACCTGAAAACTTGTGTTATACGACACATAGTTTTGTAAATGTAGGCTAATGTAAATACAAAATAATTAAATATTTAGTATTACGAAATTCACACATATTTTTATGATTACATAATGTTGTTTAGTTATTGAAAATGTGACTATTTAGGACTAATTCTACCTATGAGTTAAGCCTGCTGCTTTGAACGCAGTATGCACTGCATTGTTAGAAAATTGGTTCATTGCGGTGTAAGTTTACAAGCTGCACAGTAGCAGTTCATGTATTGCAACAATGGGGCATGTTGTTTGCTTGAAGTTGAGTCAAAGAAACCTGTGAAAATTGAAATGAGAACTGTTACATTACAATAAAATCAATCAATTTTGCTGGATTTTAATGTAATATTTTGAATTTTCATTTCAGCAATCTTATATGTACAATTCACTACAATCAATAAAATCCTATGTTGTTTTCAGATTTGAGTATTATCAACTGGTGAACATGAGCGATAATGAGACAGACACATTTTCTGAACTTGATGATTCTGATAAAGATCCTGACTTCACAATTACAGATACAGATGATCCTTATATTCTGCCAGTGCATAGGATAGTTTCCCAGACCTGCACTTCAGAAGTCAAAATAGTTTGCCAACCCACATTGCAAGATGATGCAGCAGCTTCCCAACCCAGCGGATCAGAAGATTTAATAGTTTTCCAACCCACAGTTCCAAGAAATGAAGCAATTGTACAGCTTACTAAGAAAGAATATGCAGCATTTTCACAACAGAGTGTATCAAAATGTGCAGCAGTTGCTCAACCAAGTGCTCCAAGTGCTACGGCAGTTGTTGGAAGAGGACGTAAACGTGGTCACAATCCTGATTAATGGGCTAGGAAAAGGGGGACAAGGAAGAGACTGACAGGAAAAGCATATATCAAACGAAGTGGAAAATGCATTGAAGAGAAGCGGCTTCATGGTGTGATATGTGGCTGTGCCCTGAAATGCAACGACAAAACTTCCACTGCACAACGACAAAATATATTAGAATACTTTTATTCAGTTCCTGACCAAAGTAAACAGAATACTTTTATAAGGGGCTGTGTAACGGCTAGTACGATCAAGCGACGACATCCAGTCAACAACACAAAAGTTCCCAGATCTGTAAGCTTCCAATACTTTCTTAGGTGTGGGAAAGATAATATAAGAGTTTGCAAGATACATTACGCGTGAGTGATGGATGTATACATAATGTCTGTACAAAGGATGAAGTTTGTGCTGTACTAGATGGACGAGGTCACAAAATTCCTGCTTACAAAATAGATACGTATGACATTGAGAAACACATTCAATCATTCCCTGTGTACACCAGTCACTACACTAGAGCCCATAATCCAAATCGTAAATATTTGGATTCTGATCTAACTCTTAAAAAAATGTATAGCCTGTAAGTGTCTGAGTGTTGTGATGAAAATAAGGAACCTGTCAAAGAAAATATGTACCGTCATGTTTTCTCAACTAAATTCAACCTTCACTTCAAACCACCAGCAAAAGATACATGCCAACTTTGTGATGACCTCCAAGTTCGTATTATGAATGCTGAACTCGTAGAAAAGAAAATGCTTGAAATAGAAAAGGAACTTCACCTTAGGAAGGCTCAGAGGGCAAGGGATTCAATGAAAGCAGACCAAAAGCAAGCAGATGAAGACACATACGTGTTTGCTTTTGACCTCCAAAAAGCTTTGCCATTCCCAAAATGATCAACATCCACTGCTTACTATAAGAGAAATTTGTATGTATACAATTTTGGATGTCACAGTTTCAATCATGATAAGGGATTCATGTATGTATGGCCTGAAACAGAGGGTGCTAGAGGATCTCAAGAAGTTGCAACATGTCTCAAGAAACACATTATATCAAATGCCAGAAACCACAAGCACATTATTACTTATACAGATTCTTACATTGGGCAATACGGGAACATTAAAACAGTCGTGAGTATGATGAAGTTGGTTCAAAGCTCATAAATTGAAGCAGAAGCAATAGACTTAAATTTTTTGGTGCCTGGACACAGCTATCTACCAAATGACTCTGATTTTGGAGTTATTGGGAGTAAAGCAAGAAAAACACAGAACATATTCTCACCAGACGACTGGTATGATGTGATCAGACAATGTAAATCTAAAAACACTTTCGTTTTGGTTGAGATGAAACATGATGATTTTTTGTCTACTAAGACCCTTAAAGATTCCATTACCAACCGCAAAAAAAAACAGTTGACGGAATGTCCGTTAATTGGCTTGAAATGAGATGGATTCGACTTGAAAGGCATCATCCACATAAGCTTCAGTTCAAGACAACATTTTCTGAAGAATTTCCTTTTCTGGAAATAGGTTTAAAGAAATCAGTTGTTGGTCGCTCATCTGTGTTGGCTAATGTTGAACAACATCCGCTATATCCAACCATCCGCCCAGTGACAAAAGCAAAACGAGCTGACATGATGTCGCTTCTGAAGTATATTTCTCCAGTGAACCACGATTACTACAAAAAACTTGTGGCCATTCGTGAAGTGATCATTGTTAACGATGAAAGTGGTGAAATTACTTAAAATGATGAGTATATGGCTAGCAGTATGTTGGTTGAGTTTAGCAGAGAAAGATGTGCTATTTTTGTCAGTGGACAAAATGATTAACTCCATCTAAATCACGCCTTGTATAACTTAAAATTTACTCAAAATAAGTGTAGTTTAGATATTGTAAAAATTAAACCAACAAGTTAAGTAATGTCAAGAAAATATTTTGATGTATGAAACATGATTTTGTTTATAATGCAGAATTTTAATTTGTACGGTAACTTTAAGCTTGGTTTTCTCATTTTAACCTAGTGTGGATTTAGTCTGTTTGGCTTCTGAAAGGCATAAATATCTAAACTAAACTAACTAGAAACTATACACCTTCACAAAACACAAAATACAAAATAAACTGGTAAATTCTTATAATAGACAGTACATATAGGCTATTTATTTTTTATTCGTACTTGCAAACTGATAAAGCTTCCAGTGACGATCCCGCTTGTTTGACTTGCAGAAAACTCAATACCAGACAGTTCAAATTATTTGGTAAAATTATTAAGTATGTAGTGTACTTATTTCGTAGTCAATGTCTAGTTACATTTATTTGTTTACTAAACATGTTTATTAAATTCCAGATAATATTGTCAAAGTTATTGGCGAAATTCCATGTTTCCAAGTTTAAGGCTCTCATTACCTGTAAGGTAAAATGCAGAGTTAAAATTCGACATGCGCACACCGCAGATTTAAAGACGTGTATTTATAACTATCAGATATTTTGATAAATCAAATAGTAGTAGATGACTCTAAAGGACCTAAGGCAAAGGTTAGATTGTAGATGGACAGCACAGAAGTGTGGGCGTGAACAAATAAAACGTCGGCATTTATGTGTAAGCTATATTTCCAATATTTTTGGCTGTTGGCTAACACGACCATTTAAATCATGATGTATTTTAAGTAATACATATAAATATTGCAAAATATTTTATTTTAAATACCCTGAATAGGAACAGACGAGTGTAAAAACATTTAATTTTGAAAACATGTAATGTAAAACCTTTTCACAATAAAATATATTTGCGCGGACTGCTATTTCCAGCTCACTTAGGTTATTTATAACATACTATTGATTTAGCAGGAGATTTGAGATAATTTCATACAATAATTTGACGAGACACGCATCGGTTTTAATGGCTACTAAATAACAAAAAAGGAATTCAGTTCTACTGAAAGAAATACGTATTTGCTTCGAAATATGTATAAGTAGATTTTATAGAGTTTTTACATAAATGAGTCAGTATTATGGACAGAGAAATCCTCTTCCCTTTCAGGACGTATGTTTTCATATCATGCAGAATCATATACATATGTCTATGTAATTGGAAAATACAATGTAAAATTGCGGAGCATAATATAGCATCATGTATATTTTGAAATAAATATTTAAATTTCGGTACGTGAGATATTTCTATACTAAGGTGTTTTCCTTTCTTACTGAGTGTGAATGAAACAGTAAACCTCGTCCACCTACGCTACATACATCACATTAAATAATTTTATACGTACAATTTAAAAATGTGAGTTAAAATGTGTATTCTTATCAATATTAAAACCATAGTTGTTACTATCCAATAACTCAGTTTTCTATGTTTAGTAAACAATAACCGTCAGGAGATACTAAATATCTTAAATATATTTGGTTACATGTTTTACTGCAGTGCAACCATCATGCGATATCTTAAAATATCATATGTTTGCATTCTTACGGCTACAAATTTCATTAATGTCGTAACCTAGTGTTTAAAACAATGCATGAACTGCCCAGTGGAACATAGGTTTAAACCCGATATATATACTTGATTTTATATTTTCTTGTAGAACAAAATTTGTTATTTAAACCAAATATCATTAAAACAAAAAAATTGGGCAATCCTAAAAAAAACGATTACGTTCTAGGGTATTAAGTTTAGGGTCCATTGTACGATTAGATTCAATTACTTCAGTGAAGCGCTTTGGCATAGTCTACAAGGCATCTAAAGTTGCCCTCATTCCTAGAAAGTTCCTCCCAAACTTTAATAATTACGTTCTAAAGAGCGTCTTGTGAGTTTGGTGGCGGGACTGACCACATTCTTGTCACTGTGCATTTCAACATTGCCCAAACATCTTCGATTGGTTAGAAATTAGATCTACTGGGCAATAAAGAAAGTCGATGTCTGGATGGCTTGAAAATAATTTCTGTATACGTAGAATTGTGTAAATGAGAGAAATATCTTCTTAAAATTGGACCACTCCGGAGTATTACGTATTGAGACACTTGGAACCATTATATAATTCATGATATATATATATATATATATATATATATATATATAATGTGTGCATGCTATAAAGATGATTTGACTGACTAACCATGCTCCGTATAAAGACATCAAGCTCTGTCACGCAACAGGAACACTTCCAAAGTGAAGACTAGTTGAAATATAACGTGCATCATGTCACTTTCCCTTAGGCCTGGATACTAATACAGATCCGTTATTAGCCTATGTGTATAATTGTACGTTGCCGAAGATACCCGAAGTGGGACTTAGAATTCTGGCCTGTAAAGAGGTGACATTTTATGATTTGCCAACTGTACTTACACTGTAAATTATTTAATTGTATTTAGTTATTTGGTTTTTTCGGCTAACATGCCGGTGTAACAAGCATATTTTGACTTCAATGGGCTGTTTCAGGAAAACTAAGGTAGATATAATAATATTTATAAGAGAAAAATTTACTCTGAGGAACGTCTACAAAACAAATTTTGTTTCATGAAAATATAAAATTATTGTTTTCTCATACTTGAACGACCTTAATTTAAATTAGTAGGGAACTTGTATTGATAAAATTTTATAGGATTTATTAGTTTTTCAATATAACTAGAGGAACCAACTCTTAAAATAAAAGTTCTAATTTTTATTCTGTAATAATAGTTTATCTCAACATGTGATAGTTTTCATTGTCCTGTGCAAACACATTGTTTTAGTAGTCATTGTCATATGAACTTTTTTAATAAATTCAGATAGAAACAAAAATTTACCTTTTTTGGTGTTTTGAAAGTTGTAATTTTTTTATATACAATATATCGTATTTCAGGAGATGGTGACAGCAGTATAATGAATTAGTTGGTGAAGGCTCAGCTATATGGTCCAAACGTTACTATCACTAAAATTGAATGTTTAGTAATCACATTCTGCGAAATTATCTTCGAAGGATTCGCGGTATAGCACAAAACACAAAAAAAAAAATGAAAATGGTCCCGTTTCTCCTGTTCTGCAGAAAGGCAGTATCTGATAGACAACTTCGTCTTCAATCGGCAGTGACTGGCGCTATTCATCACAGGTATGCTCAAAATGATTTACCAACCGACAAAAAAATAGAACTGAAACGTGATATTTATAATGGACCATACCACGTATTTGGTGAGCATACAGGAGGCGAGTCAAGTGGTTACTTCTGCAGTGGTTCTAAGGAGAAAGAAGAAAACCTCGTACCATCTCTTAAGAAAGCAGGGATGTGGCATGAAATAATAGCAGCTCGAAATATTGTTGCACATCATGCTGTAAGTCTTTTACACAATGTCAATACCAATGCAGCAGAGTCTTTCAATAATGTTGTCTGCAAGTACATTTCTAGTAAGTGAGTAAATTTTTCTTTGAGAGGAGGTTATCAAACCAGAAGTGACTTGTCTGTAATTGCTTACAACTCGGGCCGTCAAACGCAGTAATTTATTCATAAAGGGTTAACAAATCACAGTCCTGAAAATATTACTAATGTTCACATACAGTGTATAGGGAACGTTCAGCCGAGAAAATAAAGCGCAGGAGAATAGACAACCCACAAAACTTTAAACGCAGGAAGTTACAGATGTCAGGTCCTGACAGCGAGTATATATTGAAGTTCAGTATTATTTGAAAAGCAGTATTGTAATACCTCAAAACTGCCCCTTAATCTGAGATACTGTGATCTAGGATTAAATGTGATCCTGAGATCATTGTATAGAACGAACCGCGATTAGGTTCAAGCATTCTGGGTTTACTTGAACTGAGTTTCAACGCATAGGAATATGGGAGTTTTTAGGGTTTCAACCCCCCCATTTTTTAAATTTTTTTTTAAATTTCACATTAAAAATTAGTTACATTATTCCTGGTAGAAAATGCTATGTTTAGTTACTAAAACTGCAAAAATAGAACTATCTTTCTCCTTCAAATTCAAAATTTTTCGTGGAGGACCGCACCCCCCTCCTAAAAGTACATTGTCAGTGTTTCTTTATAATGATCACCACTTTTTTTTCTAGCCAAAGTAGTTTTTCATTGCGAAAAGTGCCAAAATAGCACTACTATGCACCTGAAAATTCAAAATTTTCCCAGCAGAGAACCAACGCACCCCCGTCCCGCTCAAAAGGAGTGATCTGTTTTATTTTATAAAATACATCTTAGCCACAGTATATTAGGAAAATGTACATAGGGAAATATAACATTTTGGTGTTTAGAATATTTAATGTTTAGTTACGAAAACGGCTAAAATAGCAGTCTTTTCAACCTTAAAATTTAAAATTTCCCCGGGAGAGGAACTCCCGGACCACCCTCCCACTTTTAAGTTATGCTTTGTATTCCTTATTAAATTCGTCTCCTTTAGCCACAAAAAATTGGAAAATTTTCACATTAAAAAATAATAACATTTTACCTGTAGAATATTCAACATTCAGTACAACATTTAACTAAGAAAACTGCTAAAAAGACACCATGTTACACCTTGAAATCCAAAAAATTACCGGGGGACGGCGCCTGGAAACCCCCCCCCCCTTTTGTACTGGAATGGTTGGTGGTCCCTTCATAAAATTCCTAAGACAACTCTCCCCCCCTTTTTTTTTTTTTCGTTTCGCAACTCCTAGCTGTGCCACTGAAATGCTGAGACTACAGTATTCGTCAAAGGAAATTATTTACGATAGTAGAAAGTGTAAACAGTTATTTTACCTAAGCAAGCGCGATTTAATGTAGCAATAATTTTTTAAATGTTAAATTAACAATTTCACCCCAACCCACGATATAAATATAATATTACTATGTAGGAATTCATTATGTAGCCAACTTCTAAATGTGTGTTATTGGAAGAAAATGTAACGCATAATAAATGCTGTATTGTCATTTACTTTCATGATTTACAGTTTATTTAAAGAATTATTTTAATTATATACATAAGCCAAAAGCTAACGAATATATAATTTAACTGTAGAATAGTGTACTAATGTTCGGTAAATTCCATTTTTCGCCATTCTTTGTCTGTTTTGACTACCAAAACAATCTTTCATGATTCATATACGTCTATGATAACTGCAAGTAACATTAATATTGGCCTAATGCGATGTGCAGTATAATGTAACTATCTTAAACAAAAATGTTTATTATCTAAATAAAAATATAGTGGTTTAAAGGCATTTAAACTTAATTTTAAAAAATTCTACGTTTTAAGTATTTCTGGCAGTAAGCAATCCCATACATAATTTTTTTTATGAATCGTATTCCCCTTACGCAGCGCATAACCTCAGCAACAACATACGAACCAAGATTAACATTTTGAGTCACCGAAATTCGGTGATTTCGAAGCATTCAGTTCAATCGTTTGTGAAACCGGCACTTCATAGTGTAAACGTGTTGAACATGAAATTATATATGTACACTGATTTTCAAGGTATTAACTATGTTTTGAATTTAGATTTTTTTGCTATGTTCGGATACTTTGAAAATAATAGTGTAGATGTGTTATTAGCGCTGAACTCCACAATGCAAACTGAAAGTGCTTTCAATGAATCCAACAATACGCACAATTAATTTGTTATGTTTTTATAATCTTAAAGTTTTTCATTTTGTATATTTTTATATTGTCTGTTTGAGATTGAACTGTTATTTAAAGTATATTATACTGTGCTAATGAAAATGTTTTTTTAATTATATATAAATATATCATAAATATATATTCATTTGAATTATTGCTACATCGAGCAATATGTATCGAATTCAGACATCATGCTGTATTATCGCCAGTAGATCTAAAATTATTACTTTTTAATTTGCGCTCATATGTTATGTTAAACTTTGTAGACCAAAACCATTACCTTATACTGTCGAGGTTCTTATCTACCTGCGCTCAAACCGCGTTGCAGCGTGTTGCGATTAGACATTTTTCAAACACAGCCAACCTAGATAAGAACCTTAAAAAAATTTACTGTTTCAGCTGTAGATACTGAAAAACACTTTAATATTAGAATAAATATGTAACTGTTTTTATTTAACATGTAATTCGTTAATTGTTAAGTAGACCTTACAAATGTTTTGTTTGCGTTGTCATCGAAAAGTTGAATATTTTTACTGCACTCACAACGCCAAGTTTGTAGAGTAAAACTGGTAGCTTGATAATCTGTAACGACGGGTGTTATCTATTTGGGAAGATGGAGTTTGAAACGTAAGGAGCGATGTGACCTTCACTAGCTATCTTCCTCTCTACTCCTCCCACTTCTTTTGTCAGCTCATCTGTATGTGGGGAGAAACAGAGGGGAAGGAATTCACACCCGTAGTTAGGAACACTGCCACCAGCCACAAACAAAACGAAATACGTCCGTTGACGCTGGGAATAAATTCCCACGGTACCGCCCGGCGCCCTTAACCTATACCAGTCGGACGGAAAAATCATGGTAGCTAAGCGATGCTCGAAAGGCTAATTAAATTTAAATGCAAAGTGCAATACTGAACGGTACCGCATGTTATGAAACGTAGTTCACCTGTGAAAATAAATATAACTACTGACGAATCTTGAGTCTCTCACTTCAAGTTATAACCTGACTGATGGTGTATAAAATCTAAACAAACTGAGCTATCCGGCGCACTTCACGTAACATAACCTCAAAGCCCAGAACGGCGATGCCACACACACAGACGCCGCGTCACATCTTCGTCGCCGCGAACAGGGACCAAGGGAACCCAAGTACCTCGGGGGCCTAGGACCCTTGGAACGAGTCACGAGAGTAAAATAAACATCAGCAGTGCCATACCGCGGCAGTTCAAAGGACAGCGGCACAGTCAACATCCGGAAGGTAAAGAAGCGGCCAAAAAAAGGAATTCAGGTTAGTGTCGATGGAAGTTTAGGTCATAATTTGAGAAGCAGACGAAAAAAAAATTTAATGGTTTTGTTATGCCTAAATATATTCTGCAGCAGTGAAGTCAGTGCGTCGGTTGCCGTTAATTTGTGAGCAACTTAATCAGTGAAATGAAAGAATTTTTTTTTGTTGAAATTTAGTTTTCATCTGTTATCATTGGTTAGGTCAGCAGTGAAGAAAATTAAGGTGTTTCTAGATTTAAAATAATTTATCTTTTCATATTAAGTAAGTAACGATGTTTTGAGTGTTCTAAAGTATGTATCACATGTTAACACGATTGAAAAGCATGGGCGCAAAGGGGATTAGAGGCTCACAACATTATCAGTAATCTGGAATTGGGGTAGGAGAGTACTGATGACAGGATATTTCTAAATAATGAAGGTAGCAACATGAATTATAAATCTGAAGGCGATAGTAACAGTGAAGCAGGTATGTCACCTCCATCAGCTACTGGGGACAATACAGGGCTAGCAGAAATGATTAGAGGTATGCTAGAAACTCATAGCAGAACACTTAACGAATTTAGAGAGGGTTGGAGAAATGATTTTGAAACCATGAAAAAACAACACAGGGAGTTTGAAAGTAACTGCACGGCAAGATTAAGTGAGGTAGATAACAGTTTAGAGGTAACAAGGCTGGGACAGGTGACTTTAGGTAACAAAATTGAAGGATTAGAAACTAAATTAAATTCACAAAAGGATCATATTGAGGAATTAAATAACAAAGTGACGACATTTGGGGGGATAGTAACTGCCAACAAAAAAAAAATTGTTCAGCTAAGTCATGAATGTGAAATATTAAGTGAAAGGGTACAACAAGAGGTAGAGGGGAGATGTACTCTAGTTGAAGAGACAAAGGGAACTGTTCTGCAGGAAATTGCACAAAAATTTTCCAGAGTTGAAGCAGAACTAGGTCTGCAAAGGCAGAAACTGCAGGAGCTGCAGAATGTCACTAGGGGCAACCTAGGTGAGGTAAATGGCGGGTTAACAGTTGTAAGATTCAGCCAGTCATATCAGGCAGGAGATATTCCGCAATTCTCAGGTGAGGCAGGGATTCATCCTAAAAGACATCTCAACAGGTTAAATGAATTTTTCACATATTATAGTTGTAGTGACGAGAAGAAGCTTATAGCGGCCAAGAGGTCAATTTCAGGTACTTGTGCACACTGGCTGAAACTAGTTGAGGACAAAATTAATACTTTCAGGGATTTTGAACGTGAACTTACAAGTGAGTAGTGGAACAACAGAACTCAGGGAATTAACAGGGCAGAGTTGTATTGAGGGAAATGTTTAAGTGGTAACTTAGAAAGTCACCTGAGTACAGTGGTGGAGAGGTCAAAATATTATGATGTTCCCTTTAGTGATGAGGAAGTTATCACCCTAGTAAACTCGCAAACTCCAGTAAATGTACAGGAAGGGCTTGTAGGAAAGGAGATTACTACCATAGAACAGTTGAGAAACATATTTACAGAATTAGACAAAATATACAACCTCAGAATCAATCCAGGGAACCAGAGCAGGAGAAACCTTGAACAAACAAACCTAGATAGAGGAAACACAAACAGATTTGAGCAACACAGAGGAGTGGATAGATTTGTTGATAGGAGAAGGGTGCTGCAAAGTGGATGGCAGAATAACAACCAGGGAAATGTTAATAGATACAATCACAGACAGGAGGAGAGTAACTGGCAGGGAGAAAGGAGAGGTGGATTTAATAGCAACTGGGGAAGACAGTTCAGTGAATAAAATCTGCAAACAACTACAGACCACAAGGAAATGGGGGGTACAGAAGGGGACAAGGAGAGTGGAGAAGTGATCGGTTTGGTGGCAGACAGGCATATGGGGAAGAGCGTGGAGTTCAAAGGAATAGTGCGCAGGGGGGTGGACAGAATGGACAAAGAGAGACAAACCATAATTCCAGTAACAACAATAGGGGAAACTTGTAAGATCACCTAGTGAGGGCAGCCAGGCTGAGGTGATCGACAAAGGACCAATAGTTGAAAATAAACCAGTCCACATGGCTGCTGCCATATTTACAAATGACAGGGATTTTTTGTTAAATGAGGAGGAGGAAAATATCAGTAAAACTGTTGTACCAAAATTGTCATGTAGAATAGGTGACCAAAATGTAGCTGTCTTGTTTGACTCGGGGTCTGAAGTGTCAGGTATTTCAGAGCAGTTTTTGTATAGTCTGAATAAAAGGGGGTTTTCATACCCAATATTGCCAGTACCACAACTAACAGTAATTGGGGCCACAAAAGGAAAAAGTAAAAAGGTAATCAAACAAATTTTTTTGAATTTTCAAATTGGGGAGCAGGAGTATAGAGCCAACTGTTTAGTAATACCGCAGTTATCTAAAGAAGTAATTATAGGGATTGATTTCATGCATAGCCACCATGTCATAGTTAATTTTGTCAAGGGACACATTACTATTAGGGACCATATTTATCCAATGCTAAGTAAGGGGACAGTATGTAGTAGGCAGGCAGAGATATTGAGAGTACACTTGGTAGATGAGTGGGAGAGTGGAAGTGAGAAGACTGTGTTGTGTGAGGCAGTGGTGGAAGATTTTTTGGAAATACATCCTAGTAAAACATGTACTTGGGAGGAACAACTTAGTAAAGTACTGGGAGAGTGTGAAGTAAGTAGTGAGGAAGAGAGGATAAGGTTAGGTAAGTTGTTAAATGAATATCGTGATGTCTTTCCCAATGAACCTGGGCTTACCACCGAATACACAGCGAGAATATCGGAAACGGACGAGACGCCATTCAAGTGAAAGACATATCCAATACCTTAGGCTTGTAGGGATAAGGTGGATAGACAAATCTGTGATATGGAGAGGAAAGGAATCATTGAACGATGCAACAGCCCCTTTGTGAATCCTCTAGTGTGTGCGAGGAAGAAGGATGCCAGTGTAAGGTTGTGTGTGGATTCAAGGGCCTTAAAGGGGAAGATTTTATCTGATAGGCAGAGTCCAGTTGAACCTGACACGTTGTTTACATTATTTTATGGATCTAAATATATTAGCACCACCGATTTTGTGAAAGGATATTGGCAAGTGCCTTTACACAAGTATGATAGGAAGTATACTGCTTTTTTGTACCAGGGTCGTTCGTATCAATTTAAGGTGTTACCTTTTGGTTTACCAAAGTGTCGGGGAATTTTGCCGAGCCGTAGATGCTTCTTTAGGACCAGAACTGGAATCCAGGGTGAGCACCTACGTAGATGATGTGTTAATGGCCCGTGAAACTTTCGACGAACACTTAGAAATTTTATCACAACTATTAGCCAGGCTTAGAAAAGGGAATGTTACTTTGAAATTATCCAAATCTATCTTTTTGAAGCAGGAGGTACAATTTTTAGGATTTAAATTCAGTGCTGAAGGCATTAGGCCCGATCCAGCCAAGGTCAGTCTAATTAGAGATTTTCCAGTAACTAGGAATATCAAACAATTGCTGGATTTTTTAGGTCTGTGCAACTTCTATAGAATATTTGCAGAGAAATTTTCAGTTGTAGTAGCACCATTATTATGCTTACTAAAGGAGGATTGCAGCTGGCATTGGACAGATGAATGTCAGGATAGCTTCAAGAAAACAAAGGAGTTATTTATTGAGGAGTGTGTAGTACACCACCTAGATTTCAGTAAAGAATTTTTCCTAAGTACGGATGCTTCAAGCTATTGGCTAGGAGCTAAGTTATCTCAGAAAAGAGATGAGGGTGAGGATAAACTTATTGCAATGCTAAGTAGGACTTTAAAGTCAGCCGAGCGGGCGTATACAGTAACTGAGAGAGTGTTTAGCAGTTGTTTGGAGCTTGAACAAATTGAGAAACCTAATTTTAGGCAACAAAATTATTGTTTTATCAGACCATCACTCGTTAGTATTTTTGCAATTGTGTATACTGATAGGAAGTAGGTTAATCAGGTGGTGCCTAGCTTTACAGGAATTCAACATTGACATTGTGTATATGACTGGGAAGGAGAATAGAGATGCCGACTTATTAAGTAGGACAGTAATGGATGGTTAAGATTTGATAATGGAGGAAAGACCAGTGATAGCCAGGATCCAAGTTGAGGAGGACAGGGAATTGATACAGAAATTCAAGGGCATAGGGGGCAAGCAGAGAGAAGACGATATGTGGAAGAGGGTGATTGAAGTGTTGGGAGATGAGAGTAGGGATCTGACTGACCCACACGTACAGAAATTACTATCTTGGTATTGTTTGAGTGGAGGCATTTTGTATTGGAGGGAGAGTTTAGAGGTAGGGAGATGGAAAATTTGTGTTCCGAAGGCTTGGGTAAACAGCTGATTTGGCATATACACAGATCAACAGGACACTTTGGGGCTAAAAAGAACTTCTGGCTGCTTCACAACAGTTACTACTGGTCAGAAATGGAGAGGAGTGTAAGACAGGTACTAAGTAGTTGTGATGTGTGTCAAAAGGCTAAGTTTCCAAACAAGAACTGGGAAGGGCCATAGGAAGCAATAATACCATCAGGGCCAGACGATTTACTTGCAGTTGATTTGATTGCCCATTGCCCAAGTCAAAGGGAGGAGTTCAGTACATATTTGTCGTGTTAAATGTTTTTTCCAAATTTGTGTGGTGCTATCCATTAAAGAAAGCTACTGCTGCAGCTTGTGTATCAAATTAGTAAATGACTACTTTCCTAGGTTTGGAACACCCAAAAGAGTGTTGAGTGATCACGGGACGCAATTTACTGCAGATGTATGGAAATGGGAATTAGCTTGGTTAAACGTCAATGTCATCCATTCGTCAGTTAGACACCCACAGGGGAACCCTAGCGAGAGAGTCATGAAAGAGATAAGCAGGTTACTTAGAACCTACTGTCATAGACAACACAGCAAATGGGTAGAAGCTATACCCTTAATAAACAGTTTTCTAAATTTTCATGTGCATTTTAGCACTGGGTTTTCACCACAGGAATTGGCAACAGGGAAAGTCCAGAGGGACAATGTAGCAAGTAAATTCAAGTTCCCGGATGCAGTACAGCCTTCAGTAGCAGATAAAGTAGAGGAAGTTAGGTTGAAACTTAAACATGCAGCTATTAGGAGGGGAGAAAACCAAGGTAAGAGTTTCAGTAATTTTCAAGTAGGTGACAAGGTGCTGTTAAGGGTGTGTGAGAGGAGTGATTTCCTATTAAAGGACACGAAAAAACTGTTTTTGTTATACGAGGGGCCATTTATCATTTTGAGAAATGCAGGAAATGTCTGGGAACTGGGACACTTGACGGAGGTGTCAGGGGCTGTTTCAATCAGTACTTGCTGAAGTCTTACATTGGGTAAATGTTGTGTCGTGTGACTTTTTCTTTTGTTTGTTGGTGTTAGTCTAGTGTTTGTTCTGATCATAACTGCAGTTGTTTTTGTTGCAAAGCCTTAATAATAATTTTGTGTTAATTGTTTTATTATGAATTACTGTTAGGAGACTGCACCACGCTCGTCATAAATTGAGATTATTAATAAGTATTCTTTATGAAAATTAACACAACTGTCATCAGAAATTTATATAATGAATTCTTTAAGTGTATTGATGAGTTATGGAAGAGTAGAGTTGTTGCTATGTACCAATTATGTAATTGTGAAATTTTGTTCTATTTTCCGAAATTAATTCTGAATGCCACCACCTTAATAAAACAAGAATAATATCCCTGTGGGATTGTAATTGAACAACATGTGCACTGAAAATCAAGTAACTTGTGTAGTGGATAAGTATATATTTTGTTTACCCTTTTGTTAAATGATTTTATTTATTTATTTATTTTTTTTTTTTAAGAATGCAGTACCTCTGTGAATTGTAAACTAACCTTTGAGCTTAACATTGAGTTTGAGATGTCAATTAATAGATTGGATTTGAGGTGGGTATTTGTTAGCAGACCTGAGCTTGGTAATTTTTGAAGTGGAGTACTAGAGTTGACCTTAACTTAAAATATAATGTGTAGTTTGTGTTGCTGAATTAAATTTGAAAACTTACGGAAATGCCTGTTGTATAGCAGCAAGTCTAAAAGTCTGGGTTTGTTTTGTAACATCTTTGTTATGATTTTTGCACTAGAAAAAGATTGTATGTTTAGTTGTTTACCTTTGAGTGGCCATCAATGGCCAGAGCTTAAAGAGAAGGGAGTGCTGCAATGAAGGTGAAAGGAATGTATGGAGTTGATTTTGTGATGTAATTAGTTTTTTTTTATGGATTAGGGAGCCTCGTCGTTGATCCAAAGGGCTGTACCCTAGATGTGTTTGTAATATGTAGCCTCGTCATTGTACCAATAGGCACTATAATTGTTTGTAATTGTGAAATTTCTCGTCGCTATAAAATGTATTATGTGGGTTTAATTTATGGTGTTTGCCTCGTCGTTGGTCCAAAAGGCATCATGATGATCAAAATGGTGTGTATTCTGTGTGTTGGTGGGCAGCCTCCCGTAAGCAGTTTAAACCTATTGTCTTAAACAAGTGCACTTTATCTAAGGTATTTGAAAATATTTTGTGATGTTATGAGTTTGGTAAAATTATTTTAGTTGAGAAATTGTTGGGTATGCATAAATGTAAACAATGTCCTGTTGTAAGGAAAGAAAAAGAAAACATATTTAGGTTGGTGTAATTGAATTACTTATAATAATTTTGTTCCAGACTGAATCAAATTTATAATCAGGTATTTGGAAAGTAAGTTCAGGCTCAGGGATATCTGACAATACACTACATGTAGGTTTTTTTTTTTTTTTTTTTTTTTTTTTTTTTTTTTTTTTTTTTTTTTTTTTTTTTTTTTTTTTTTTTTTTTTTTTTTTTTTTTTTTTTTTTTTTTTTTTTTGCTTTGGTGGTATGTCAGTGTGTGCTACAGCAACCAATTGGGTTTGAAGTTATGCTAGAAATTATATGTCTTTGTTTATTGCATTACGAAAAGAAATATTGTGAAATTCAAATGTATCGTATTGTAGATGTTTGGTCAAGTAGGGATTAATGTTGAGCTATTGTGATTGTGTATATTTAAGTTACCATACTGATTGATATTTAGTAATTTTGTGTCATGGTGAGATGTTCTTTGTACTGATGTGTGTATAAATTAATGTTCAGTTGTTTTTGTGTTACAAAGAAACTTCATATTAATTGGGGGTTTGTGAAGTGTTCAGCCACTTCCCCATCTTGGTTAAATATTTATAAAGTATTTTTTGTTTTCCTATTTAAATTCATATGTAAATCTTTCATAACAGGCTATATGCCATTTTCAGGTAGAGTTTGTCAGGTGTCCGTTATGATACAACAGAATTGAATAACTTAGTAATTGGGGACATGTTAATTTAAATTCATCTTTTCAAAATTTAAGTATTAAAATACAGTCAAGGAATTTTAAAGTAGAGTCGTTTGTTTATTTTCCTGGCTTGTTTGGTATCAAATTAACCACAGTAAAATTCTAATTATTTTTGTTGATATTACTTTTTCTTGTATTTTGACTAATTTTTGAGTTTTGGCAATTTTAGCATATTATTAAATTTTCCCTGGTGAAGTGAGTAACTTCAGGTGTTGCAAGCTTCTCCAGGCTGTAGGATTTCTGGCGCCGACGTTGTGGTTGATCGCTTGCTTCATGGAATTCTCTCCATGACGTAGGTTATTGACGCACGTAGGTCAGCCAT
>PNEQ01086574.1:0-13802 GCA_003012365.1 Medauroidea extradentata | reverse complement strand
TAAACATCTGTCAAAGTTAAACAAAAAATAAATCAACCTTTGACTGAGTAAATGAGTGGTTATTAGTGAAGTCAAGATGGTTAGTTAACCCTTAAGTTAAATCAAACTGAGCTATCCGGAGCACGCGCAAACTTAACATAACCTCAACACCAACTGCAGTAGACTACAACAGCAATAGTCCAAACAGCAACACGCAGCAGACGCAGAAGGGACGCGTCACAATTGGATAAAACATCGGCGTATAATTCCAGGAATAGTTATGATAAGAATTATGTACAATTCCTGTAAATTTCCCGCTATAAGTAAAACTCAGTACATTTCCCGCTTTTCCATGTGTAAGTATCCAATATGGTCCCACGCACCTATAAC
This sequence comes from Medauroidea extradentata, assembly GCA_003012365.1. Lineage (NCBI taxonomy): Eukaryota > Metazoa > Arthropoda > Insecta > Phasmatodea > Phasmatidae > Medauroidea > Medauroidea extradentata. The sequence goes on along the minus strand of PNEQ01086574.1, from coordinate 13,433 downwards.
ATCCAGTATCTCTGACAGGTGCTCCCCTGGCAGCTCAGGCTCCTTGGCAACGCTCCACAATGCTTGTACCCACAGGTTGGGGTCCTGGTGGCCAAATCTGCGGCATGCTGCCACCACGGCTCGGTAGTCTCCCTGCCGTGCATGGTAATGCACTATCTGTTGGTATCTGTGCAACAAAATTTATGTATTTTAAATTTAACCACATCTGAAGTAGTTTTATTTACACTGCATGATCCTACACCAAGAGATTAGAGGTTGAACAGTTTCTTGAATACAGTAGACTAGAAATCCTCCAACTATTGCTTTGGTGCCACACCACGTATGAGCAAACCACAGCTGTGCCAAGTATACAACATACACTAGACTCTGATTTCACGAACCCTAGATTTAACTAAGGTAGAGATTTTATGAATATACTCTCAGAAACCATCAAAAATCATTAAAAATTAGCAAAAAAAAAAAACTTTGTGCAAAAACTTAATTGCTTGGTTAATCAATTTTTAAAATATGTTATTTAGCACTTAGCACACAGAGACTACAGTGTATGGGTACAAGTTTTAATATTGCTACCCTGATTAGGTATTTACACCATTATAAAAAACTTAAAATCTGTTAAAAAATGTATTGGGGCTTGCCGCTTCAGAAGTCATTAACGCAATATTCATCACACGCCTACCATTCTGCCACACGTTTGTCCACCTCTTACGTCTCTAAAGCCAAAGTTTACTCTTCACAGATGAAAGTGGTTCGGGATAAAGCAAGCATTTTTCAACACTATCTAATCTAGAAAATTAATTAAAAAATATTATTTTCTGTGCCCTTATACAACTTTTGAGCGTGTTACAATCTGTACACTTTGATTGTGACTTGTGGGTGGTTTAGTGTATGTTAAAATTGGCAGGAAAATAACTATGGACTGAAAGGAAAAAAGTAACTATGGTTTCAAAAGTGGTCACTTTATCCAGAGCCACCTATAACAAGACCTGACAGATACAATTACATGCTGAGCTCTTTGCTGGCAGCTGATACGGCAGTTTAGCTAGCTCATGTTAGTTCCAGGTTTGTTTTAGTACGTCACCTTTCATTTTGATAATGTATTGTATTTACAACCGAGAAACACTTTTCTTATAAGCAGCCATGAGTTGACTTCACGTGATTTTAGGTACAGAGTTAGCTTATTAGGTAATTGCCATAATAAACAACAGATGAAAGAAAACATTCTCCGGTTGACATTCAATTAACTAGACTGTAATTTTATTAAACTTCAGTACTGTATCTGTATTTACAAACTCTCAAGGAGCACTTTGGTGGTATTTTCCTCTCTCTGTGAAAAAAAATATGTGGTAGAAGTAAAGAAAACAAAACAGCCAATGCCTTACGTTCTTCTCAATCCTCTGCATGGGAAATAACTTATGATACTCTTCCCGGAAAATGTAAATCGACATCCTCCATACCTTATAGTGAGAAAGCCCAGCAGACATCCAACCTGTATTACATCCCTGGCCTATTACTTGCTCACTTTTAAGCCCATTCCAACACCTGTAAAACTAAGATCCATTACCGTGGAGTTGTAAATGTGTGAGCCGAGAGAAGGCATGACACATAAATAATAAAAAAAAAAAAAACATGCTATCAGCATTCAGCAGTTAATGAGCCTCTGGGAAAAAACGTGACTGGACAATGGCTGAAAGTCGAATAAGTGACATAGTTTGAAATTGTTGAGGATGTCGTATGTGTACTAACTTGACTTGACTGTAGCAGCGCACATATATTATCTGGGTGTGCCACTGTTAAAAGTGGCGAGAAACTGTACAAGACGTGTGTGACCGGAACACATAGACTACTAAGAAAATAACTGTTCTTTCTCTCCAATTTTTACCCTTTATCTACCTAATTTATTTCTCCTAGTTATCTCGCAGATGTGTTCTAAGTTAACTTCTTTTTGAAGTCAAAGCTTTAAAAGGCAAGGAAAGGCAAGATGTCAAGCGAACCACTCAAATACTTAATTGTCGATAAAATCTTAACTACTCAACATAAGTCAAATTATAATTTTTGTCAAGTACATCTCGGACTCGCATAACACAGATTCACATACCGCAAATTCATACAATCCGGGAATAAACATTATATTTAAGATTCAAATAGCACAACATAGGACTCATATAATGTGAGCGGAAAATTATGCTTAAATTTGTTGCTGTAAGCTTGCCATCGCTCGTTCAAGTGTGAATGCAGCTTGGGAAATGGCTAGACATGGCAGCGTATCTGGCTTTCTGTCCTGCAAACTTTTCAAGCCAGTTATCGCTGTGCATGAGTGAGTATGAAACACTTTCAAGCTAGGGTAGTTCGTTTTTTTGAACCACTGGCAAACATTTAGCATAATAAGCTACAGTTATTTTTTAACTGTTTTCCATACTAGTTAACTTTAGCTGTGTTACAGATAGTTGATGTTTTATGTATTTGTTGTGAACACGAAACGTGCAAAAGACTGATAAAGAACTAACAAAAAAGAAGACAACTGCATTAGATTTTAATAAACAATATTACAACTGTTAACTGAACACTGGTAAGTGAAAAACATTGGTTATATTGGTTATCTGCTTCACTGCTTACCTGTGGCTTTTCAATATGTACACCCAATTCTGTAGCGTAAAAATTTCCTTATCAACTGTGTAAAATGTAGTGCTATTCCTCATGAATCTGCGAAAAGAAAAATCTGTACCTGTCAAAGTTTCAGTATTTTTGTGCACATATTATCAGTCAGTTTGATACTACGGTCACATCGTTCTTTAATGCCTCCTCACAGCCTCCTGAATGTGGATGCGGCCCTTCCCCCCCTGCCACCATGTCTACACATTGCATGGGTCGCAAGTAGGGCTGCCCCTAAACAAATGAACCCATTTAGCAGGTCGCCCAATAGGACAGTTTTTCCAGCCATTCTTGTGGCTGGCGCGCATCCTGTCTGCACACCATCACCCATGTGAGGAGGGGTGCCTAGTGGTTGCACCTGTCCTTTTCCCGCTGACCCCAGGCCAGCACGTAAGTATATAAGGTTGGCACAGGGCGTGAAATATCCTTGTCAGTTGACATCTCGTTGATAACCGCCTGGCTCTTGTCAGAGTCTGTGAAAGGTTACAGTCTGTGATCAAGCATCCATCCGCTGATCCTCCACCTAGCATCACCCCGGAATGCGCGCACACATTGCTGGAAACAGTTGCCACTGCCTGCACATGCCAAAGACACCTAGCAGGAGTTCTGGGCCACCCTCGCCCGTATGTTCATACCGGGATTGGAAGTGGTCTCTCCCTCCCTCTCGTAGGAACACATTCTTGAACGGATTGGGCTGGAGCAATTTTTAGAAATAAAAACAGTTCAACTGAACCCTGTGCTCGACCTCCTACCCTAAACTCCCTACTAACGCCCCTTCGACCCCCCACCAACCCTACCCTGGATCCTTATCGACTCCTCTAGCCACGGAGTTTGTTGATAGGAGCGCACCTTTCTGCCCTTCAGGCATTTCCCTGGTCTCACCTGGACCGAGTAAGGAAATGCCAGGGCTGAGCTGTACCAATCATTAACCTCTCAGAGCTCAAGAAAGGCCTCAACCCCTAATACCCTGTGGCGGAGACCGCACTACCTTCGCCGATCTATGGGGGGAGATTTAGATGCCGAACCACATAGGAGCAAGCTGGCAATATATCCATTCTCTGTCACCCAATTTGTATGGCACCAATTCTATCAACACTGAAGACTACTCAGCATTTTAAATCATTTACAGTGAGAAAAAGGTGTAGATCATAAAAAAAATTGATATTTAAACCCATCTTTCATTATGCTGGCCTTTTATTTTAATATGGTAGCTGGCAGAACTCGAGCAGACAAGAAAAAGAAGAAGAAAATGTCCAGAAGTCAGCAATTATTAGCAGCCCCCAGCCAATGTAGGGAAATAAACAATTGCATTCAAATGAGACATAGGTGATACAATTTGAACCAGATGACAACCACACTTTTGAACTTACGTTTCAGAGCGCACACAAGTTATCCAGTCATGCAACCATTTAAAAGGACACAAGTACCTAACACAGCACAGAACAAAGGTGCTGTCTTTAAAATTTAAGTTGCAAAATTTTTTCCTTAGTTTTATAAAATTATATATGTGCGGGTGATACACAGGTGCGGCGCATTGTACATGCATGTTTAATGTACTATGTGGCACACAAAACTGCACAAAATTCATGTGTAAAGCAGTATTCATGTGAGCGGGCTCCTAGGGTTTGGGGTGGGTTTTTAATTTATTTTCTTAGTGTTCACCTTAAGCTGCCCTCCCCCTATTATATATCCCAGGAATTTTACAAACCTTTTCCCCAGTTCCACTTTCTTAGGATTAATGGTCAGGCCCGCCCCTCTCAAGGCATCCAGCACCGCCCTAATGTGCTGAAAATGCTCTTCCCAGGTCTCACTATAAATAATGACATCATCGATGTAATGAAGCACACACTTAAATTTTAGTTCCTTTAATACCTGATCTAACACCCTACCCAACGCCCGACTACCAAAGTTACTACCCATAGGGATTCTAGTAAATTCAAACTGTGCCCAGGGTGTATTAAATGCGGTAAACTTTCTACAATCCTCATGTAGTTGAACTTGATAGAAGCTGCTGTTCAAATCTAACGTCGTGAAGTATTTAGCTCGCCCTAGATGTTGCAAAGCTCCTTCAACCGTAGGAAGGGGAAACGGGTAGACTGGCACCCTTTCATTAAATTTAGCGTGATTTACCACCAAATGGAAATCCTTAATCCCCGGCTTACTTACCAAAAATCCCGGTGAGGACAATTCTGGGGTACAGAAGACTATCACCCCTGCTTGCAATAATTTCTCAACCTTAATTCGGTAATGTTCTAATTTAATCGGAGAACACTAAAAGGGGCGACTTTTGAAGGGAGTTTCGTCGGACAAGTAAAACTTGTATGGAACAACTTCGTATTTCCCAATTCTGTCCGTGATGACGTCATAATCCCGCAAGATCTTATCCATGTCATGCTCTTTAATGACATTCTCCTCTGCAATAGCGAGTATCCTCACACCATTCCTTCGCCCCAATTTTACCTGAATCTGAAGACTAAAACCGAACGAAAGAGTGCCGCTCCGGAAATTCACTGTTGCCTGTACAAAGCCCAAGAAATCCAACCCCAACACCGCCTCCACACACAATCCTTTAATCACAGCGAAACTAAAATTCCATGATAATCCCTCTATCTTACAGTGCAACTTAACACTACCCTCACTACGTAATTTTGTACCATCGGCCGTAACAAAATAGGATTCATCGACAGGTGTTAATTTACTCTTTAAGGAGGTGTCCAATTTTACCAGCCGCTCCCACAAATTCCAACTAATTATGCTCCTTGTCGCTTCCGAATCCGACAAAGCCCATTCATTCAAATATTTTCCCCCACGTCCCCACTTCATCGATAACACATTACTCACAGGGGAGCCTTTATAAATGCACGAAGTCTGATTTAAACGGGCTACAAGGTTGCACCCCTCTCCAGCCTTTGCGCGTTTCCCAGACACTGCACCCTCAGGTGTCATGTTTTATTACACTTAAAACACCATGTTCCTCCACCTTGAGTTTCGTCTTCTTACACTCGGCCAACCAGTGCCCTCTGCCACCGCAATTGGCACACCTACCTATCCGACCAACATATTCTCTCTGCATCAATGTTGGCTTTTCCTCTCCTTTCCGCAAATTCGCAGACCTTATACAATCCCGTCGATCACTTCTGTGTCCTCCTGCCAACGGCCCAAAGCATTATACTGCTGTACCTTTTAACAAATATTTTTCTGGAACCTGTTTTAAATTCGCAATTCGTGACAATCTAATTAAGAAATCCAGGACGGGCTCTATCAACCAGTTGACAACGCAAGGTAAAGATTTAATCAAGTCCCTAGTCAACCAATCTTTATTTTCTCTCTCATTTCCCTTATCTACCTGCAATACATCCTTCCGCCTCTCTTCTTCCTCGCAAAACCAAGTAATTGCACATTGACGCAGCTCGACTGTGGTTTTGTCATCTGTCACCCCTACACCTCATTCATTCAAATAAATTACTAGATCTGCCCGCCCAAGGCGATATAAAAAATCAGACGGCGCAAACATGCCTGGCACTGTACATATAGACTGCGTTCCCAACACAGTAAACAATTTACAGAATATAAATACCAAACCCACAACTCACATTTCATTGCTCCAGAGCACTACAAACCCTCACTTTGCCTTGAAAGGAAGAGAGTGGCGCAGTGGACTTGAGCCGAACTCCAAGGAGACGACTCCAGAGGCTGAAGGCCTATATTACCATTTTAACTGAATACAGACACTAGCATGATGCTTCCACCACTTGGGGAAAGTCCCCACCAATTCAAATAACCAATGCTTATAGTGAGATAATGAAAGGTTTCCATTTGAGCAAAGAAAAGACACATGTGACATCGATAATCTGTATTTAATTCCCATTATTACCAGGAAATACAGTCGCCACTCGGGCCATTACAAAATCTGAACAATCATTTACATTCAACTCTTCACTAAATAATACAAGCCTCTTTGACATAACACTCGTTAAAAATTTATTACAGCTCTGTGCGTTTTACCATTTAGTTTCCCCATTCAATCCAATCAGACCACACTCCCGAATAATTGCTTCGTGAACGACGTGTCAAAGGGTCACTTATTAAGACATTTTAAGAAAACTGTTATGTTTCTCCGTGTTTTGGACAACAGGGCGCTATGAACTAGGCTTTGCCGGAATCCAACAGTAAATGTCCAAAAAAGCCTCCAACCAGGCATGAACTTCGTCCGCTCCTCAATTTTTAGAAATCGGGACAATAATCGCAGCTAGGTGAACGGACCTCAAGCTAAGGTGGACGGGAAAACTACCAAAGAACTCCACTGATCGTCGTGGGAAGCCACTCAATCACAGAACAGTAAGACACGCGATCCTTAAACCAGAAGTTTCGCGGGCCACTTAGGCCATGACTTGCGATACTCCCGCATGCCTGTGACGACTCCTTGTCTCCGTCGAACACCTCAGTGCAATAGGACCACACTCCGACCTCTCTAGCCCTCGATGTTTACTCTTCCACGTCTGACCTAAGGTCTCCGCCCTCCACAAGTATCGCGAGTCCGCTGCTCGCTTCACTCGTGCCCCTACCGCCAGCAGAAGGCACTAGGCCTCCCTCCCTCCAGGCCCTCCTCTCCATGGCCAGTGGAGAAGTAGGACCGGCAGGAAAGGGGAAGACATAGCGCCGTCAACCGGGGCAACCCTTCTCGCTAAACAGCCTACCAGACCAGGCAATATGAGAGGAAGAAGGGAAAGCAGTCTCTCTAACAGAGCCCCAAAACTCAGAACCCCTTAAAAACTTAAGAAAATAAACTAAAAACCCACCCCAAAACCCTAGGAGCCCGCTCACATGGACAATGATGAGATCCACCACGGGGTACTAGGTACGTAAAATAAGTAAGGAAATTGAACTTCGTGGTGATCAAGTATTGCAATACTGGGTTTGTCTACATTTACACTCAGCTTTGTGTAAAAACCAAAGTTCTACAACTTCTTGAAAAGGCATAGATAGTTTACCAAGCCAGAGATTTGTCCAGAGATTTACACTCAGGTCTAGGGAAATGGTGGCACTTGTGATCCACATAATATTTCATTGCAATGTGGTGAACTTGTACGAGGGCATAGTCTTCAATGGCAGCATGGATAACCGGTCAGGAGCAGCTTTCTTTTGTGTGACTGAATGGGTACGTACAAAAGACAGGAGCACAAGTACTAACGTTTTAGTACTTGACAGACTATCCAGGGACAAGCCTTCTCAATGGCAATGTGGTGTATCTGTACAGTTTTTCTGGCTCTGTCATTCACTTATCTTGCAACACTGATTTTATCTATTCAATGCCTAGGCCTTGGAACACAACCCCTAATTGTTCTCTCTTGTCTAGTTTTTTGGGCATAGCACACAATTATAGCAATGCTCAAATTTCTTTTAAGGTCCTTCTAACAGGCATTAACATTAATCAACTGTTAAATTACTGTAATTTAAAAGTGTTTGTGCATGTGAAATTGTTCTCTTTTAAATCTTCTCAAATATGGGTGTCATTACTGTCAAATTAGTGCAGAACATTTGACATATTTCTGTAATATCTATCTTGAAGTTATTTTCTATGTATCTTCATTTCTAATGGTGCCATAAATTATGTACTGTGCATGTACTTCCTCCCATACGAGACATGTGCTTGCATAGGTCTCCTTCAAATAAGTGAATGTAATATTGCACATTTAATTTTGAAAGTGATGAAATGCATGCTTGTGTTAAATTGCCTACAAAATTTTATAAAAAATAGTAAAAATAAAAACATTTACTAAAAGGAAAACTACTCAGGTCTTAAAAGTGCTCACGAAACTGTAAATAGCCTATACACAAATAATAAATAGCCTTATTTATATTATAATTAAGGACACCTAAAAATGTTGTATAAAAATTGCCAATTTCGGTGCTTAAAAATGTTAAAAGCTGTTCAAAAATTTGGTGTTAAAAACTTTAAAGCAGTGTAAAAATTAGTAAAAGCGGCGAAAAAAATTTTAAGCTGTAAAAATTTTTTTTTTGTAATACATACTGTCAGGATGATTATATTTAGCCAAACAGTTTTAATTTTGACTCATTGTCATTAGTTTGTAATATTTAAAATGTATGCCTGGTACTTATCTCAACTGTGCAATTTTTTCATTACCAGACTATATAAATATCTGTTTTTTGTTGAAAATATTTATCCTGAGTTTTTATGTTTTGGAGTTATAAAAATTTCCTCCAGTTTATTCAGTCTCTAAGTACATGTACAAATTAAAATGTTTTATTACAAAAAATATGTGGCTCAATGAAGATAATTTGTCTAGCGTACCTAACAGACCAACTGTTTGGTATTTATTCACCGATGGAATAGCTGAAAATAATGTTTCACCACCTTTTAGCCATTTGAATTTGTGTTCCTACTCCTTGCGACACCGCTGTATACAAAAGGATTCGTCTGGTAGTGTTTTTCGTTTATTTCCGTTATGAAAATCAAAATTATAAATGCAACGTAACTTTCCCAAAAAAAGCCAAAACAAAACATTAAAAATGTTAACAAACACGTGTTTAAGTCACAGAGAAATGTATTGCAGCTCAATAGATTTCGAACTTTTGCTGCCGCTGCCGTCACTTGGCCGCCATATTGTCGATATATTGAAATATCTGTACTGCACGACCATGGCTGTGCGCAAGTTGATACACTTCAACTACAAAATACGTTGTGGAATGAATATATCTGTGCGAATGTATCTATGGTTGCTATCCGTAAAATGTAAATACTGTATTATGTTTTTCACGTGGTTGAAAGTGTGAAATATACACTTTTTCTCAGTCTTTCCGTTATTTAAACGCTTTAAATATTAGTGAAAAAGATTTTAAAATATGTATATTAAAACGGCGTGGATGAGCTAATATAATTACAGTGAAAAGATAATTTAAACAAATACAAAAATATCTGAAAGGAAAACATACGCATTTCGACGATTGTCCCTCAATTGATTAGTGACAAAATATCCGCCAAGACATCTGAATTCACGTAAAACATCGCTTTTAACTAAATTTAGTTGAAATTCACGTTTTTTCGCGAAGTTTGCAAGTCATCATTTTTAGGGGTCCTTAATTATAATCCTTTCCTTCCTTGAAATCAACACAATCCTCATATGCTTACTCCTCATAGCTCTGATATTTTTAGAATCTCTTTAATTCAAATCTCAGCTGCATATGATAGCACATTATAAAAAGTTACTAAATTAACAAATTTATGACTCCTAGAAATAAATACTATGGGCTACCTTATTATTTCAAAGGACAAAATTTTATTATTTCAATCTGATCTACTAAACATATGCACTTATTCACTTGTTGCTGAGCTTTCAACAACACTAGCAAAATGGTTTCATACTCCAGTATTTTAAAAATAATTATAGTAGAATAAAAACTTTCAAGTGTTATATACTGTAGCGGTACCTCCTTCCCATGGGTCATGTCGAGTACCCTGGCTAGTCAAGTATAATTTTTGGTGGGCTTGGGCAGATACCTATCATGACTGTGTACCCGGGAGGTGGGGCTCCTGGGGTGAAGCTACACTCTGACAATACAGGGGTAGCTTGGGGAGGTGCAACGTGACTTCTTTTACTGCTCTGGAGCTACGTCTGGTCCTCACTTACCTAGAAAAGTTGTTTCAGGAGCCGTGCTTTCCTTTTGGAGAGTGGCTTTGGATCTTGGTGGGCCTCGTGAAGCTGGCTCACCCTAGGGTGGGAGGCAAGTTCCGGCCGCTGCGGTGTTTTTATTGGGCTGATCAGGGGCCGCGTTAAGCGCAGGGCCTCTCTGAGTATCTAGCTGAGTTGGTCGGGATTGCGTTTCCTCTTTCGGTACTGGCGGCTGAGAGCAGAGAGAGAGAGCTGGTGGCCAGGCACCTTCTGAGGTGCTGGAATAACGTGCGGGATGAAGGTAGCTCCTTGAGGGCAGATCTGGCGTCTTTCTGTGGCCGCCTGCTACTTTCATTGTTCGAAAGAGAGCACCTCCTCCGGGTCAATATTTATGATTAAGACAGAGTCGTCAGACATGAGTTTTTAACGAATGATGCACAGGTTTCTTGATCACCATTTTGTATTTATACTTCACACAAGAAAATGGTTTTACACGAGATACAAATCTCACTCACACTTCTTAACCTCAGTATGGTAAAGCCTCGTGACTACCTGGCGCACTTCCGGATTCCGCGGTGGAGTTACACTTCCGAGTGAACGTCTTTTAATGAGAGTGCACCACGCGGTGGCCACGCAAACTAACAGGGTGTATTCCCTTTTACCCAAGCGTGATTGCTAGGTACTCTGACTCCTTGGTATTTTTCGGGCTTAGAGGAGTGGGTGAGGGAAGCTGCCTGTTGCACCACTTACCAGTTCGCAGTCAGCTTGTTAAGGTACAAGGGTAGGAAAGCTGCCTATTGCGCTCTTACCAGTTCGCAGTCAGCTTTTACAGTACAAGGGTAGGAAAGCTGCTTAATGCGCCCTTAACAGTTCGCAGTAAGCCTTTAGGGGTGAAGGTATAAGGGAGGCTAGACTTTTGCTACATCTTAACTTTCACCCCCACGGAACATGGAATATTTCTCGTGTTGCCTTAAATAGGTATTAAACACCTCCTGTTTTTAATTAATATTATTTTCTGCATATTTAACATTACATAAACACTTCCCTGGATATTATATTTTACTTGGCTCAGGCGCCATGATTGTTTACATTTGCTAACTCGTGTTGTTAACGTGTCTTGTGGAAAAATTTACTGCAAGTTTACAAAGGTAAATTATTAACATTAAACATCATTACTATAGGTAGGTAGTTATTTACAATATTCTAAAGTATTATACGAAAACCCAGGGCATAATAACAATATGAAGACTGTTTATTAGGCCGGTAGGCCTAACCCTACTTTGTACAAAAAAAAGTGGGACGAGCATAAAACATTAAGTTGCAACTACCGGGTGAGTCAATATACAGCAACAGAAGTACTGGAATTACATACTGCATACGTTACCATCTATAATTAGTAAACTTTCTGTAGGAACATGCCCACATCAGGCATAACGTCTATCACACAGACTACGTACATACCGTATATGCCAATGTACCCCTCACACCAATGTCAGCCAGGCGCCCCAATTTTTCGATGACAAGTTTGGGGAAAAATACTACTAATACTTCCTTTCGTCAGCACAAAATAAAGCATAAACTTTTCCAGCAACTGGAAATACTGCATGCAATGTCAGTACATATATAAAAGTTGATTTCTGTGATATTGTATTATTTGTTGCGGAACTAATGATTAATTTTACTATGAAGAAATATTCTGAATGTTAAGGATACTATGAAAAGGTACCTACAACCTTTAGTTGCCATAAAATACAATATAAACATCACCAGAAACATAAATCATACAGCACCGTCTGTTTCTACAAGCTGTTTGTTGAAATATCATAGTATTTTTTTAGAGGTGTGCGAGTCTCGGGTAGTATCGAGAAATTTTCGAGATACAAAAATTCTTGATATCGCCTTGAGTGCATTTTAAAATCTCGAAAAATTTCGAGACATCAATGACTTTTTCTTGTTTATATTATAAATAAATAGTTGACAATTTTAACATGCTGAGAAATGAAATAATTGAAATAAAATATTGCATTTCGAAACGCCACACACCAACATATTCGTCTCGAATCACGATTTCACGAAATAATAAAAGTCATGGTATGTAAATAAACAAGTTTTACTTCACGCATAGAACAAACATGCCACCGTATATCACACTTCTAAACAGTGAGTCAAGAAAATGCCGTAGTTCAACATAAAGTCACGTCAAGCGCTAGCAACAACTGCACAAAGATGCAAGAAGAACACTAACAACTTGTATTTACAGTAATCTATGGTGATTGCAATACCGCGTCGTGATTTCTTGTTTTCTTTAGACTTTGAGGTTCCGTAGCTACGTATAAATAAACGGGAACTGAAGATTTGTAGTGCTTGAATAAGTATTACGTTATTTTACCGTTGTTACGAATATAGTTACAAAAGTTATGACTGATGGTGCGACAAAGGAGTTTTTAAGCCGTAAATTGTTGCTCATTTGGAAATTCTATGAAAAACAAAAGGGCGAAGGCGAGTGCAAATTGTGCAAGAAAGTGATTCAAACACCGTGTTGTTCAACAAGTGGTCTATTACAACATTTGAAATTTTTATCCAGTTGCAGAAAAGGATTATCTAAAATTAACAATGGAGGAAGCCAACCAAAGAAAAAAGAAACATCTGTTAAGCAAAAGACAATGGAAGACTGTCTCGCCAAGCATCAGAACGTGAAAATAAGTGAAGAGAGAGAAAATTAAGATTGACAGGAAAATTGGTATTATGATGGCATGTGAATTTCAACTATACAGAACAGTAGAGGATCGTGGATTTAGAGGACTTGTAAATGAATTAGAACCAGGGTATGAACTTCCACCACGCACATTTGCAAGGTCTACTGTACCTAGAATTTACTCTGAAGAAAAATCCAAACTTGCAGAGGAAATCAAGACTGATATAGGTAATGGAATTGAGTCTGTATCATTTATTACTGACTGTTCTGACTGTACATAGTGTATAATTTTGGGTATTTGTAAATTTCGTTGAGACTAAATCATTAAATAGTGCATTTCGAACAATCCCGGTGAGCACTTCCAACTTTTGAATCTCCCGCGCAGCAATTCACCAGTTTGAGTTGGCAGCAGCTCTTCCTCATCATCTGCCAGCGGTTGGCAGCCTTGGGCTTCCGGG
>PNEQ01086573.1:0-13803 GCA_003012365.1 Medauroidea extradentata | reverse complement strand
TTTTTTTTTTTTTTTTTTTTTTTTTTTTTTTTTTTTTTTTTTTTTTTTTTTTTTTTTTTTTTTTTTTTTTTTTTTTTTTTTTTTTTTTTTTTTTTTTTAGCTGAGTTCAGCCCTTAGTCGCATGGTCATCTAAGAAAGAATCTCCACGTTACATACTTCTTCAGATACATGGCTGCATCTGAAAAGAAAAAAAAAATAAGTTCACCAAATTTTTTAGGAATGTTTTGTCGATAAAATATGTTACCGTTTTAATTTATGATTTAAAGAAGAACGATAAAAGTTATTGTAGTAACTATGCCCCCATAACAGAAGTATCTGAATTATCTCCTCCTGACGATAATGAACCGGATTTGAGTCCAGGCTAATCCTTGTCTGTACTGCTTTTTGAATTATGATAACTTCAGAGATATTAGTAGAGACAGAAAAAGGTCGCGAATTCAATGACCTTCCTGTTAGAATCAACTATACTATGCATACTCGAGTCCAGACCATTTGTCCACTAGCTGTTACTCAGTGGAACAGCAGACAATGAACGAACAGACGAGTCTTGAGTATGCATAGGGCAATGGGTTCTAGCTTGCGGGTTATAGAATTCGCGAAATTATGCTGGCCCTGGAAATTAGTAACGTGTTATCCTAAACCATATACTACCAGCTTAAAAGAAAGTACGCATAGACTATAAATGTCTATACATGTGAGAATAAAGGGTGTTACGAAAAGGTACGATCAAACTTTCAGGAAATATTCCATACACCCACATGAAGAAAATATGTGATATGGACATACGTCCGGAAACGCTTAATTACCATGGTAGAGCTCAATTTCTTAAATCTCGTTAAATGTCATCGTAAATAACACTTCGTACAGAAACTGTCACAAATACCCTATGGATTGGTTCTTTACAATGTACCTACTTTACTTCCTAGGTTCACCGCCAGGTGGGCCACTTGACGGAAGGTAATCTGGACTGCACTGTTTGTGTTTTTCTAAGGTTAAATTCTTAGTGCTCACTCTATCCCGAATAACCTATACTTAGTTTACCGCCAACATGTAAGGTTTCCTTACCAGTAGTAATTCCTACTCCAGAGTTCACTTACACAAACATTCGTAACACTTCAAAGTAATTTCAACACAACTTTCAACGTGATGTTCAGACACCACCTACCTCGAGCGGTTTTGCGCGTTAGAGGTTTATAAGCGACGTAGCTATAAGGGCGACCTTGAAGCGCGCATTAAATGTCACAACGAACCATGCGCTTGAACTAGCGTGCAAGATGGAAAGCTTGTAGCAAAGTTAAGTGCACGATACTGAGTTTCGCGTACATCCGGTTAGTACATTTTGAAGTACGACCGTCTGGAAAGGTCGTTTTTAGTTACACTGGATGCCTTCGAAACAGTAATTTTAATGAGCATGGTTTCTTAACAATGACATTCCGTCTCTGTTATGTATGTATTCTTTCCCTGTAGTGCTACAATGGACGCGTGTGGAATAGTTTTGCAATTTCAATGTATTTGAAGCGCGTAGCAGGCCGCCAACTTAACGGTGTTCACATGGCAAAAATGCATAATTTTATATTTGCACGGCATAGTGATTGCTTTATAGACTTTACTTGTGACTACATTTACCACTTGTAAAAATTTTGTAAATCTCATAGTGACATGACAAAGTCAAAATTTACAAGTTACGGGAACATGGTAATAACAAAAATCCAAGTCTCTTACTCGAACAAAATAATTTACACTGAAATTAGAGAATATGGGGAATACGCTAAAATATTTCAAAACACACAATGAGATTCCTTTGTACTTAAAACAAATCTGAAAATGATGACAATTTACTTCATTTATGGCAATTTAAAAAAAATACAAAAGGACTATAGTGTGTTTTTTAAAATTTTAGCACATTGCCCACAATATCTCAATTCACTGTAAATTATTTCATTCGCGTAAGTCACTTGGTTTTTGTTATCACTATGTTCCCGTAACTTGCAAATTCTGACTTTGGCATGATGCAATGGAAAAACCGTGAGAACTAAAAAATTTTACAAGTGGAAAATGTAGTCATAAGTAACGTCTATAAAACGAACGATATGCCATGCAAAAATTAAATTATGCATTTTGACCACCCCTTAGTATTCCTAGGCCATGCTGTGGGCGTGTCTCGAGCCATCTCCAGCACAGTTGTTCGCGTCAGTGGAACATAATGGCACGAATACAGCCAGTGAGTCGTCGAAGAATTATTATGAAACCCTCAACTTCTCTTCAGCGCTGCCTGTCCTTGCTTCACAGTTCTTTATATCCACTTCCTTGTCCTGAACTGCTTCTGCCTATTGATGTATAGATTACTTGCTTTGTACGATTTTCGTATTATATTCGTTCCAAATGACTTTTCAGTTGCCTGGGCTCTCGAGAAATCTTTCGCTCGTCGTTTTTCGTAGAAATTTAATTTCGGTTTCCTTTATTCTTGATTTATGGCCCAACGTTCACTATCGTAGAGCAGCGTTGGTGTTTCTATTGGAAAATTTAATGGGAATATCTTATTGTCTTACTTTTTATCAACGTATGTTATCTTACTACAAACACCTCGTGCTCGCGCGCACACATATTATCTTGATGACCTTAACGTATCGCTACGAAGATAAATGAAGAGCCATATCTGTTCTACAGGCTGATAGTACGTAAGCATATAGTTTGTACCTTACAACCTGTAGCTATATAAAAAAAACGTACGTGTCTTGTTTTACATTTTTGTAAACAATCATTATTAACTGTGTAATATTATTTGAAGAAGAATAAATTTCGAGTTCGTATTATTTTTCATAAACATGCAGTGACTTATTTTGTTTTAATGGCTTGTCTTATCTTGTACTTACACTAAGAAAGAAACGTAATGTTGAAGTTATACCCTCTCTGGAAACAGGCCAAGTTACTGAAAAATAATGGGATGTCCCCTCTCCCTCACAACTACACCACTATCTGCGAGTGTATCATAAACCGCAATATTGTTATTTTATACTATAGGGGTATTTATTTTGTTGCTTTTGCTCCAGCTGGCAACACTGTGTTAATTTGGGCGACTAAGTGGTATGTTGTAGCACGCTGTTAAACATGATTGTACAGGCAGGGTACCTGCGCACAGCCACGCGACCGCAAACCAAACTTATATGAGTTCTATGGCGAATGAGAAGGCAAGGAAAGACGACATCTGCGTGTTCATAGGTAAGAAACTGACTGTAAACTTTTTCTGAAATAAGGGTTCTTAACAAACACTTGGAACCAAAAAAAAAGTAATTAACTTACTATTAAAAATTTACTTATCATTACATTTTAGTCTAATCGTATTTACATTAGTTAGACAACTGCGCTTAAGAAGCAACTAAACAACTCTTAGTGCATTAGATAATATTTAAATGCCTAAAATATATATACTACCGAATATGCATTGAAACTGTGATTCATGAAAAAAATCATTAAGGAAGATTGAAGTTTTAGTTATCAATCATATAAGTAGTTAAAAACGTAAAGGGTAATTGAAAGAGCATAGGTTTTAAGTATGGTAAAGATAAGGACAACGCGGACGAGAAAAATGATAAGAATATGGTATGAATATCTTGAAGAAGCAATAAAAACGAACATATTTTAATTACTGTGACATCAAAGCTAAAAAGGTCAAATATAGAGAAGTCTCCAGTCAAAACTGGAACAAAGCCAAATGAATTATCAGGGAAGCACACCAAAAATATCGGAACAACGTTTTTAAGGTAACTGAATGATACGCATAGGGAAGACACAAAACTAGGTACCACAATGCCGTTTTTTTCCCCGCAATTAAAAATACACAGTACGTACAACAACTAACATAACTATACGAAGAGAAATTACAGGAAAAATGTAGCTAGTAATCGCAGGTCACGGCCTCAAAATGTTAATTGAGTGTAACCAATCATCAATCTACGTAACAAACCGATTTTGGAAAGTAAATAAATTATTCGCTGTGGAAAACAAGACATTGGGAAAGTATCCTTTGCCTGCGATTGACATACGTTAACGAATGCTGGCGGTTACGATCCGAGACAGACAGCACAGGTATACAAAAAACAGAATTAATTCCGTAAACCAATTCAGGAATCATCATATTTCTGTTACATACAATTGCCTTCAAAATTATCCGACGTACAAAATGACTTGGCATACGGTTACAGAAAAACGATGGGGGCAGTGTTACATAATAAACTGTTTCGTAAAACAACTTGAATGGCTAAGCAGTGAGAAGGCTATGAGATATCAATAAACGAAGAAAGTAGTAAGAAAGGAACCAGAAACTTTCTACTAAAATTTACACGAATTAACATACATACAGCATCTGTCATCTCAATAAAATAATGGAGTACCGTACGAGGTTGACATTTTTCGCTTTATATTAAATAGTAATTAACTATTTAATATTTAACTACGCGTGGAATTATTTACATTATACATGGTAAAGTGCAGTAAAACGCAGAAAGCTAATTGTTGAAACCTTTATATGCATTATGAAGTCCCTTCCTTATAATTTTCCTAAAAGTCATACCCTTCAATCCACCCCTGCTAGGGCAATTTCCTAGTCTTTCTCTGATATTTTTTATTCCAAGATTGGGTATATTTTGGTTCGTAGTAGTCTACTAAGGTTAATTCTACTAAAGGTTGGAAATATCAGTGTTAAAAGCTTGACACAGGGAAAATTTCTGCCAAAATTAGTTAGTTTTTCACTTTATAAAACTGTATTAAATGGCTTCTCTCTTTGCTAAGCCTGGTTAAATTTAATTTTTAGTACGGCCTCGTACTAATTAGAACCGTTAGCGATATCAGCGCAATGTTCCCTGTGTCAAGCTATCCCATTACCTAACCTGTAGCATAATTAACCTTTACAGTACCTACCACAACCCTGAGGGGGCCAATAAACGAGTCGCCACGTCAAGGTCGAACATGATTCGTGGCTTGACATTAAGGGAGCAGTTCACCTCAGTTTTCAACGTATTTTTTATTCTTATATTTGTACCAGATACCCCCCCCCCTTTTCTTTTAGGCATAAATTGTGATGAAATCCTCCTCTTAGGAAATTTTTGTATCTCTCATAGTTTTTGCGTAATGAGTCGTAAACGTCAAAATTTGCACTTTAAGGTTTTATGTACGCCACTAAAACCGACTGACATACCAAAACGAAAAAAAATCACAGTACATAACATTGTTGTAGGCTGTGATTTGACACTTATAAAAAATTAATTAAATTTTTGTATTTAAAAAAAATATTGAAATTTTTAAATTTTCACTTCAAAATTCAGCATTTTTTTTTTTAATACAAAAAGGAAATTTTTTTTGTATATGTAAAATCATAGCCTACAACATTGTTATATACTGTGAATTTTTTCGGTTTGGTATGTTGCTTGATTTTAGTGGCGTACATAAAAACGTAAAGTGAAAATGTTGACGTTTACGACTTATTACGCAAAAACTATGAGATATACACAAATTTTCTAAGAGGAAGATTTAATCACAATTTGTGTCTAAAATAATAAAAAAAAAATATCTGGTACAAATATAAGAATAAAAAAAAGACGTTGAAAACTATGATGTGGAGCGGCCTTAAGAGCGCTGCCTGGGTAGACGTGTTTTGCGTGTCTGATGACAAGAAGTGCGGCGTGCTAAGGGCGACACAAATAAGTTCATCGCGCCGCACCTTAGCCTCTAAGCGCAAGTATCATGACTTGTATTCTCGTCGATTAATTGCCTCTATGAAACATTGTATGGTGAGCCTATCATTTTGTGACGTATATAAAAGGTAAAGAACATAAAAGTTTTTTGGACATACGCCCTGGCGAGCGAATGTTGCCGTATTGAAGAAAATCCCACAATGAAACAAAAAACAAAGGAAGAAAAGCCAGTAAGCTGTAGTCGACAGGCATAAAACATATATATAATTCCTGAAAGGGATTGAGTCGAATACCAAAGGACAAGAACAGATATTAACAACACAATATTAATTCTTAAGTGGAGTATAGTCGACTGGAGAAGGACGACACAAAAAAAAAAAAACAACAAAGGACATACGAAATAATAAAAAACCAACAAATATGGGATTTTCGCAAAAGTCACCAAATTGATGAACGATGACAACACAAATAACGAGAGACATGAATGGATGAGAACACAGACAAGATACAACACAGACAAAATACATACGGAAAATTGTAGGCTTCTCAAGACGACAACAGATGCGACATTTCGGGAATTGGTATCTGTTCTCTTTCTTCAGGCACATGTGCAGACTGAGGAACTCCGCAGACTGACTTTTTTTTTGTGTCGTCCTTCTCCAATCAACTATATTCAACTTAGGATCAGTGGCGGCTCGTGGGTTGCTGCCAGGTGGGGCTGCAGATAGTCGGAACTGTACACTCTTGATGAACGCGCCGTAGACCAACAACCATGAAATATTTGCCGGCTACTAGATGTGTTGTGATCACTCAGTAGTAAGGGGCACCTGCACATCAGCGTGTCAGTGGCTGTAGAGTCAACCAGCGCACAACCCTGTACAGCTCTTGGCAACTGCAGCCCTACCTGGCAACAATCCACGAACCGCCACTACTTAGGATTTAATGTTGTGTTTTTTATACCTGTTCTTGTCCTTGTGCCGTCTTCTCGGATATGACTAAATTTCTTTAAGGAATTATTTGTATGTTTTATGTCTGTAGACTAAAACTTATTGGCGTTTCTTCCTTTGTGTTTTGTTTTTGTTTTATTGTGGGACTTTCTGCAATACGGGAACAATCGCCTGCATTGGCGCATGTCCAAAAAAAACTGTTCCCTTTATAATACGAACTCATTGCAAGAATCGTTCAAAGAATACATCAAATATAAGGGTACATTATACACGCCTATACGATACATTTTAAGTATTCTGCACCAAGAATTTCACACCTGAAAATCATTGCAAAAACAATGGACGATATTTTCGACCGCAAGAAAATTAGCTTCAGCGATTATTGGAGGACTAAAAATTGCTGTGCACACGTGAAGCTTTCTCTGGATGATATTCCTAAACATAAATTTCTCTCGCCCGTTGAGCAGTTTTCTATAAACTTCTATCGGCCGAAGCTATGCACGCCGCTCAGCGGCTTGGACAGGCAGTTACCTTAAGGGGGATCAGTGCCCGCCATGTTGGAATACCGGAACATCTGCATTCAGTTTGGCCTACAAATTTACTATAGTGTTTTATGCTTCGACAAGGCAGAGGGATTGCTTTATTACATTGTGTACAATTGGCATTACTCGACTGCTATTGCTTATGCTATACATGTGACCATTCGTAGAAAATAATGTATTTCTTCCTCCGAAAGGTTTGCTAGTCAAAAACTAAGAAAGGTAGTGAAGATGAGACAATTTTTGGTAATGCTTAAGAAGGTAATACCTGTGCCATGTCGGACGGGAAATTTTAATAAATCTCATTGTGTGGAACCAACAGTGAAAATTGAAGCTTTGGAAGTTGGCAGGTACTGATCTGCCTTAAACTCTCCTGGGTGAAAGTATATTCCCAGTGCTTGTATTTAGAAGCGCCACTTATTTCCAAGTTTGTTGTGACGACTTTCACGACCTATTATGCAGCCCTCCTCCTTGCCTCGTTGGGAGCTGTAACATCGGTCACCCACAGATGTCACAAACTTTCCTTTATATAACATTCACTTCCTATCTTATTATACCGCGACTGAATTGCTGCCAAGTCTTTTGTATCTTATTCTGCATTGTAACAGATCGTTACGTAGGTTATACGTCACAGATCTCTTAAAACAATCCTTGTTTTCCTCTGCTCTAAATATAACATCTATATTTGCAATGTTTTCATAAGTTAGTTTTACGCAAACGTAAATTTTAGTATTGGTGCGTTCGACATTAGTGACATGTTGCAATTGTATACGCACTGTACTCATATCTGAATAATTCTGTGACGAAAATTGGTATATATATTATAGTTTTTTTTTTTTTTTTTTTATTTCACGTTCTTGATAGCACTAACAACGGAGAGGATTGGTGCATTCTGTGTACTTTTTTTAAAGTTGCAATATGTTCATATTTAATTTAGTAATGCATTTGAAGTTGGATATTGCCTATTTATTAAAAAAAATCAGTCTGAGTGAGTGAGAGATTTTGGTCAGCGCTCAACATCGAGGTCGTTAGCGCTGTTGGGGGTGACATGATGTGAGTATGGAGCAGCGCCGGAATGAAAGGGCGGGGGAAACGGCAGATCCCCGAGAAAACCCACCGACCAACGGCATCGTCCAGCACGATTCCCACTTGCGAAAATCCGGGACCCGACCCCGCCGGGAATCGTTAATTAGGCTGAATTTAGCTCCCTAGAACATCGTTTTTACGACAACTTCAAGAAGGAAATTGTTAAAATTACTGCAGTTCTATCGTATGGCAAGTAAGAAGCTGGATGCTAGTCATGTTTTGAGTTATATGGTTTCAAATTTGGAGAGTTTTTTCCAGTGGAAATTGTAAAACTACTACAAGATAATTTTGTCACAAAAATTTCGTTAAAGAATGTTTCACTCTAGACAAATAAATGGGGCATATCAGTAATATAAGTAACCAAAGTCATTAAGAGTTAGTGGACTTTTTTTGGCACGGAAACGGGGAAGGCGATAAGTCGAATATAACACGTCCGTCAAGCACTTCATCGCCTCTATGCGCGAAGGACTAAACTAGCGCGCAGTGTTTTCGTAGATGGCGTTTTTACATTTAGCGAGTTAAACACGACGGTCTAGCTCGTACACTCGAACCACGAAGTTCCTGATTAGAAGCTACTTGTGCATGTACCGTATATAATGTTTTTATTTTATTTTATTATTCTGGTGGCATTGTTTGTATACGAAAACTAAAAATAGGTTATACTATCGCTACCGTATCCAATGCATCATTCAGTCTTGCATGAATAAATTTTCTGTTTGATTTCGTTGATGACGTAACTATTTTAAATCCTTCTGTTTTTAAACATATATTAGTATTGTTTACGTTAAAATAGCAAGCTCACGATTTGAAGATGGCTTCACAAAAATTGCTGAGCCAAAATAAAATCACTAAAATAGTATACTTTTTTACTTTACATTACTTTTGAAGTTTATGTGTATACTAAGCATTCCGATAACTGAAAAATGTAAAACGGTATTCGACACAGTACTATCATGCAATACTATAATTTGATAAAACAAGAAATGTCAATTCACACAATCCGTGAATAAGAAACTGCAGTAAAATAAGGTTTCAAATAGGCCTTATAAGGAAGTTATCTTATAAATATTTATATCGTTACACATTCATAACCTGAAAATTGCAACTGAAACAAAAATGATACAATTAAGTTTGATATTAATTTACCACAATTTATTCATTCTTTTGTATACATTTATTGTTCAGAAATCATTGCAACTTGATCGCGCGTAATTTACAAACTTCGTTGATACGATTTTTCCCAACAGACGAATTCCACAAAAAGCGAGAACTGCAAGAAATGAATCAATATAATAAGTTATCTGTTTTATTTATAGCGAACTCTATTTCTATTTGCACAACATTGATTTCCGCATGCGCTTCGTTAATTTTCATGTTTATTCCTGCTACTGCCGTGCTTATTAAGTAAATATTCTGTGATGGTAACTGCATTTCCGGGAAACATAGTCTATTTATCTATTTACAGTTCACACAGATCAGTAACTGCATACATTACGGTCAATTACTGTAAGCTGTGTTTATATAAACGCGGACATAAATTGTAAAATACATATTTCACGAAGAGATCACTAATTTACTTTTATTTCATAGCATCCCGAATATATGTACATTAAAATTATACGCATGAGAGGAACTAAACAACCTATACGAGACAAAACGGCAGCTCTAGGCAGACCAGAAACACTGCGATGAGATTACATTGATTACATTAGTTTTTACTGCTAAACCGCGTTAAGAAAACAGATGGTATATTTTCACTTGTTTATGAAATTATCAAAAAAGGCAAAAGTTTTAAACTATCTAAAAATACTATAAATGTTACTTTTTTTTTTTTTTTGGTCAATAAGTCTTTAATCGTTAATGACCGTAATTTACGATTGAAAAGCGGTATTTGACTGATAAACTGGATTACATTTAAATCACTTTTCAAATTGTTGCAAAATTCTCTTACGTCCATTATTCATGAGCTGTGATTAAAACAACTAGCGTGTACATTAAGAACGTGATAACTTCACATGGTTTAACCCTGAATGAGCAACAGTTGCGTGATCCTATGCTATTTATTGAAAACTAAGGGGGAACGTAAAGGATACAAAAAAAACTTTAAAAAAAACTCGTTTTTACTAAGTTTCTTACCACCATTGTGGATAAAGATTTTAAAAAGAGGTTTTCCTTTTCACTCTCTTTGATCTTTTCATTTTCTCTCTCTCTCTAGCTCCACATTCCTTTCTTCTCTCCGATCCCTGGTATTTCTCCTCTTCCTTGCCAACTACACACAGACTGAGTCTTGCGCTACAACACCCGCAGGCAAGTTACCGTCGGAAAATATAAATTAAAATCAACAAGATTTTAGACGTCTTAATATAACTAAGGCCGCTTGACGTAGACCCTGGTGTACTCGTATAACATCGTGCAGAAGATTCACAGAGCCGCCGGCGATGCAGAAAGGTCGGCGGTAGAACAAGCAATTTATATCTACGCACACAGCAGGAAAGTTTGCTACCATAATAATGTGAACGAATTATAACGAATTCAGTTCACACAACATACCTAAAATATGTTCGTCAGATAGCAAATACACCCCGTACTGAAATCCAGAGTTGGTGCTGACATTAGGCGAGATTACATTATTCTGTAATCAGAAGTTTTCCCTTGTGCGCAATGACTAAAGTAAATACATAAAAAGTGGACGAAAAAACAACCACAGAAAATATTCAGCGTATTATGTACCACAGACTCATGCTGTAGCAGAGATAATTTGTTTAATGGTTGTTGTCATCTTGTTTAGAACACTCGTTACTCTTTGTCGTAGCGATACTAATTTATATAACCACCCCAAAACTGTTTGTTGGCTGTAGCCAAATTTCGTGTATATTTCAACTGATATGCAAAATTGTATTTTATTCCATGACTACAGACAAATATTCAACATTCAACATCGTTTCCAATAAACTGTTTTATCTCAACCGTGACACGTGGGAACAGTTTTGGGGCAAATCACACGCGTTCCGTGTTAGGCTTGTTCCCGAGTTTTTTTTTTTTTTTTTTTTCAAACTGGTGCCAATAACTCAAATATTTTTTAACCAAAAGTTTTGAAAAAATTTGAGTGTGCAATCACACGATGCACAATACTGTGCACGCGTTTTTTTTTTAGTAATATACCATTCGCCAGCAAAAAAATAATTTATTTCATTTTTGCTTATTTTCACGACGAAAAACGTGGTTCTTTGGGTAATGAAATCTAAAAAAAAAAAAACCGTTCAGTATAATTCTACAAAAAAATTCAGCTACAAATTATAACATATAAGTGTCAAAACTGTGCAGTGAAATTTTGATATTAGTATTAGGTAGCAATAAAAAAAATATTTTCGAAGTCACTGCAAAACTCCGTAACAAGGCCTTAAAGTTGTTCCGTTCTAATACAGCACGATGAGGAGAGAAACAGTGCTACAAATAAACAATAGATACAATACCTCCAGTGTTAAGTCCGGTACACACTATCCTTAATTCTCTACTCAATTACTTACTTAATTCTGCTCATAAACTTCGATTGAGATTTTATACCAGAAATATGTAGCAAAACTTCTCTCTTTTGTACACACTATCACTATTTACTAACATGTTTCGGTACATAAGAAAGAAAAATATATTTGTGATGTTGGGTGCTAAATTTAATAAATTATGACTGTAAAATTCCCGAAAACTTAATTCACAATACAAGACATAGCTGTAATTGCCAAATAAGTGAAACAATCTTGTATTATTTAGGTTTCAAAAACTCCTATAAACGCGTGTTCAGCAGGAAACAAGGATTTTATTTCTTTTCCAAGCATATTGGCAACCCTACTTGCGTACTTCGCATGCGCGGTGGCTGAATCTGCGCATTGCGCATACGTATGGACATACACTACGATGAAAAATAGGACAGGTTCTATCTGTGAAATTAAGTACGGAATTCTGCCTGGAACCAAAGTAGTTACGGTACACACTAGCACAGTGCTACCTGCATTGAATTTGGTACGACATTCTATACTGAATCACCGATAATGTGTACCAGGTTTTATACACACTACGTTGGAACATAGCAAACTTCCAACTTTTCCAGTGACGTTCCAGTGTGTCTATATGGATGACAGTTCTTCATTTATTTTTGCGATTTTTAATCCTTACTCAGTGCCATATGGAAATAAGGTGCGATATATGATACTAATGACAAATATGCAAATAAAATGTATTGTTACAAGTTTAGCAAAAACTTACATGTGGGCAATTCGCTGAGCTCTTTGAGATAGAGGTCTTATAATCTCTATATATAAAAATGAAAGCTGACTGATTGACTGACTGACTGACTGACATATCAAACTGCAGCCCAAACCACTGGACCTAGAATCGTGAAATTTTTTGTGAGGGTTCCCCTCAGGTCGTAGGCGAGCACTAAGAAGGGATTTTTCGAAATTCGACCTCTAAGTGGGTGAAAAGAGGTGAAATGTGTTTCCGAAGAAACGTCGATAGAGCTCGAACCCGACGATCAATCGTCGTGATTTTTACTTTAACAGGACACTCGTAAAAATGCATATTAACCATTTTAAGGATTTTTCGAAATTCAACATTTAAGGAGGTGAAAAGCCCTTAAATGTGTTTCCAATCAACTATCGATATCTATCGAATCCTTCGGGATAGAGAGTTGGTATTCACTTCAAAATATTGTTTACATAAATACCCAAAAAGTAGTTTTAGGTTTTTTTGAAATTCGACCCCCAGACAGTAAAAAGGGGCAACATGTGTTTTTAATGAATCGTCTTTATCTTTGAAGCACAATTGGCTATCGTCGTGATTTTAACTTTAATTGGTTACTTTTATAAATGTATATGACAGGACTCAAAATCGTTTCGAAATTCTTTATTTAAAGGGGTGAAAATACGTGAAATGTGTTTTCGATTATCCTTCCATATCTATCGAATCAATGGAGATATCGAAGTACTCTTTGCTTTAAATTGGTGCTTTTGTAAATTTCCCAAGTACCATTTAAAATATATTTTCTGAACTCGGCCCTAAACTGGTTAAAAATGGGGTAATACGAGTTTTCGACTCACATTCGATATATATCGATCCCATAGTTTTTTTTATATAGAGACGTAATTTTTGTTTAGGATTGATGCTAACCTAAAAAGTGATTTCAGGAATTTCCGAAATTCGCCACCTAAGGACGTGAAAAGGGGTGAAAAGTGGTGAAAAGCGTTTTCAATTAATCGTCGATATATCTTGAATCCAGCGGGCTAATGTTATGTTTTTAACGTCCACGAGATACTAATAAAGTATTCTAAAACGTGATTCAAGGGTTGTTCGAAATTTACTCTCTTAAGTGGTGAAAAGACCTTGAACGTATTTTAGATAAATCCTCGATATCTATCGAACCCGTCGAGATATACAATTAATTTTTGCTTTAGGATAATGATTACAGAAATTATCGCAAAACGGTTTTCAGATTTTTCGAAATTCGATTTCTCAATACTGTGCAGGGGTGATATGTGTTTTTTTAGT
>PNEQ01086572.1:0-13803 GCA_003012365.1 Medauroidea extradentata | reverse complement strand
ATTCATTCAGGGTTCGAACCCACTATTTTCCCTGAGATATTAGAGTGTGTTTCATACCGACTGGTGTTCAGTCGTGAGCTACGTGGAGCTGTGTGTGTGTGCCAATCACATTCGGTAGCTCACCGCGAGGTGGGGCCGAGTGGGGCATCATATATATTTTGCGACACGAGAGTGATGGGCAGACGGTACCATCACACTAGAATTTGACAATTGAGCAAATTTTGTAATTAATGAGACTTACTAAATTAGTTTTTCTTGTTTAACTGAAATAACTTGCAGTAATTCTCTTCCAGCAAACAGCGTGCAAAAATTAGTTCTAGCTAGAAAATGGTTTTCCAGCTTTACTTTATTTTACATGCTGGGTTGTATAAGTGTGGATAAGTAGTTGTTTATTTTCGTATAAAGTGCATTAAAAAAAGTGTTTGTTATTTTTAATATGGTTATGAGACAACTGTGATAGGTACAGTGAAATATTGTTAATTCAGGAGTTCAAAATTTCACAAAAAATTGTTGTATTAATGAGCTGTCATAGTAACAGAAAGTTTACAAAAACAAGCGACTACAGTAATTTAGTTATAAACATCTAATGAAACGTGAAGTGGAAAGAGTAAATATTGCACTGCGTTTAAGTTTATCTGCTATTATAGAGACGGTTGTAAAGAAATGTATTGAACCTGTAGTTGTTAGACGTGATGTTCAGTAATTTAGTAGTGATTTCGTCTTTGTTAGCTGTTTAATTTAATTTTCACTCACTACAGCATGCACTATTGCAAAACATAAGATAAACAATTACGGCAGACCTCTGCAGCGACTACAACAAACTGCAGAACAGCATTGCTTGTGATTGGCTCTACATTTCAGGTGTGGCTATTCCCATGTAGAGTCCGAAACAACTCTGATATTTTCATATGTAATGCTGAGTGCAATATCTGTTAATACAGAAAAGTTTATAGACTTGTTTTGAAAGTGACCCGAGTAAATTTTACGAATCCAAAAAATTAAGGGATTTTTTGCATGCGTTTTGCTACCGAGTTATTTTTAAGGTACGAGAGGGATTGCTCAGATTTTTGCTACACTGTTTATCAAGGGATATGTTCAGGGGTTAATGACAAAGACAATTATGGATATACTGGCATTTGTTGTACCAGATTGGCAGGTAGGCTACTCAGAATACAAAATGGTTACAATGAGTTGTAATAATTAAGGAAGGGAGTGAAATATTACATGTTATTAATACTGTGGCATTGCAAAATTAGTTTTATTTTGTATTTTGTTATGGAAGTTTGATTAAATTATTTCTTGGAATTTATATGTATTTTGGGAATATTTTCGCAAAATATTTTTATCAGTGGTCTCGGTTTTGGAAAGGGAAGGGAAAAAATGCAGTTACGAGTTATAGTAGTTCAGAAAAGCCTAGATGTCAGGGTGTAATCAATAATATTACGGCGGATTGGCCTTGTGCGGAGGTATCCTTAGCTTGGTTTTTGTGTTCTGGTTTTTTCCAGTTAGGTTTTGCATCATTTTGTTTTTCTGTGCAGTATTTTTCATTTAGGCTCTAGAGGGGTCAGTGGTATTGTAATCATGTTAAGTCAGCACAGTCAATGGGAGCGCGACCTGTGATGACACGTGTGACCTCTACTAGAGAGTCTCCGCCATTTTTTAGAACAAACCTAGATATCAAACACAACGGTGGGTCGCAGGGCTGCGGCCCAAGTCTGAAATGAATTCAGAAGAATAAAATTAAGATATAGATGGTAGTTTCGCGGGTCTTAGCCCAAACCTATAAAATAGTATTGGGAGTGGTAATGTAACGTAAAAGGGCAGCACCACGGCCTTTTCTTCTGTGATATTTTTTTGGACATTTTCTGGACTATCCACAAAAATGTTTTCTGTTCTCTCCACAAAATTGTTTTTTGCTCGTACGCTTAGGCTGTTAGGTGCAAGTATCTTCTTTAAATTTAATGCTGCATACAAATCTACAATGCGTGCAGCTTTTCCCTTCAAACTTTAAATCATTGTAAACTTGTGCTGTTTTTTGATACAGACTTTTTTCAGTAAACAGGGTTCACCGTAATAGGATTAAAAGTTTGGACATTGTGATGTAAATTAAGTTTTAATAAACTGGGAACATTTTGGGAATTCAAGTTTTATTTTTGGAGGAACACCTCTGAGTCAATTCATTTTAAAACAGTGTTAGCTCTTCAGAATGAGTGACAATGATTCAGCAGAAGATCAGAGTAACTAACTGCAGTGGGTCAGGAGACTTCTGTTCACTTTTGACATCCTTTGTGTATGTTGATCCTAGAGGACTGATGCGTAATATTTGTCTCCACAACGAGGCACAGAGGGTGTTGGAAATGTCACATCTAGCATCCCAACGTCTCACTTCTGTACTGAAGTGTAATAATATGTTAAATAAAGTGGAGGAATATGACAAGGTTGCTACCACATATTTATATCTGTTGAAAGCTTAATTAATGAAGTAGACTATATTGACGGATGAGCATGCCCTCAAGCCCTGGAGGAAATCTGGACAGCTATTGAGTGTACATAGGGGTGTTGGAAGGGGACAGACCAGAGTTACTAGGCAACAAGGCATTATGTTGTTGGGCTTGTCCTCATTGTTGTAGTACGACAGAGGGGGTGAGTAGAGTAGTTTCCCAACACTGGCCTGATTGCAGCCCTAACCTCTCTTGTTTTCCGGCCTGCTAGGCGATATCATAACAGTTTTATTATTACCTGACAAACTTCTGCTGATCGGGCATCCTGTTCTTTTCACATGACCGAATAACCAAACAGCTGAATAATTTATGTTGTTATAAATTTAATAAACAACCTTGTTTAGCGGCACTGCATGAAGCAACGTGGTGATTATAAAAAAAGCAGAAACACAAATACATGACAAAGTATAAACACGAAAAAAATGTCCGTCCATCTTTTAGACTGCATTGGACGTTTGTTCCAAAAATGTAAATGTTTATCAACACGAAACGTCAAAATTAATTTACTGTACAACACACGCAAACACAAGAAACAAACAAAACATGTACAGTACCTGCGTTATTTACAAAAATGTAGGATGACGTAAAACTGTGCAGGACACTGTAAAGTTTGCAGGATAAGAACTCTTTATGTAAAAAATTTATAAAATGTCTCTTTATCCTTTTTCGAAAAGCTGTGTTTTACAACAAAGCTTGCCTATTGAAGCAAGATCGCCGCCAGATCACCCATATTGGCATTCTCTGACTTGTAGTAGGTTCCGATAACATCCAGAGCTTCTCACCCTGCTGCTTCAGTCTGAGCGTGTGGCACATCGTTACCTTCATCTTCTTCGCCTTTGGAGCTATCTTTACTTGTTTTGGCCAGTTGGATGAGCTTGTCATGTCTCGTTTTGCAGCACACATGAACACCTTCATCTGCAGTCATGAGGCTTTTCTTCTACATTTTCTGAGAGAAGACACCAAAATTTTCGCTCGTGTGGGCCATCAGCTGTACCTCGATGTCTTGAGTTTTCACAGCATAACCTAGCTTGGCAAAAACACCCAGCAATAGCGACAGGCTGGATTTTGTTCCATGACACAGCAATGGCTCTGAGACATCCAGAATGTTCCACTCAAGTGCAGACTCTAGCCTATTGATATCTTCCTCAGCACTGAGTGGACAAACCTTGGTTCTGCAGTGGTGTTTGAAAAGCTGGTACATAGTGAGTTGGCCAATGATTGATGAATAGTATGATTTTCCAATTTTTCATCCCCATCCGAGCATCAAATAAATGAAGCCACTGCTTGAATATTTACGATGGCACCCATGGCTTTTTGCGTGATATGTAGGTGCATGGAAGGTTGTGCACCCATGGAAGGCAGGATGCTTTGCCGATGTTCCTATGAAAAATGGTTTAATTTTGTCCGAGCCATCCACGTTCACACAACACAGAACAGTCAGGCGCACCTTACTTATTTTGCCTCACACACGTAACCTTTGACAAGTGTTTTCAGGGGGCCAGAGACCTTGAAAACCTGGAAAACAGGGAACAGTTAGGGAATTGTCAGGGAATTTTGTGAGATGTGGGCGCGTCTCCTTACGAACTGCGCTTTTGGCACATGAGTGGGGTAGGACCATGTTTAGGCTCCCTTCTCTGGAAGCAATCCACGGAAGATAGGTAGTGGTGAACAGGTAGGAGGGGCGGGCTTCAGCTCCCTTCTCAGGAAGCAATCCTGGAGTTAAGCGGACATCGGGTTTAGGCTCTCTTTTCAGGAAGCAACCCTTTCGAGGTTGGGGGTGGTGCCTAGGCTTGCTCGGGGAGGAGGCCTGAGCCCTAGACTGACAATTTGGCTAGGCGAGCGCCCGCCTTATATACCCCTTCGGGTAATGTCCTCAATCTATATTTATTTATTTTATCAAGTTAAAATAATTCTTAACAAAAGCGAGAAATAAGTTGTTGCATGTACAGGAATATAATGTGAAGACAGAATTAAATCCAATGATAACATGTATGCTATGAGTTTTCGTATATAAAAATAGATACATGACAGTACAGTCTGCTAACATGTATTAACTAAGGTCAAGACAAGACCTGTTTTCATTACCAGATTTGCTGATCAATCCTAATTATTTCAACAATCAGGGCATCCAGCCAGTTTCTAACTCCAATTTCCAGTACATTTCTTCACATTTTTCTCAGAATTCTCATACAAAGAAAAAAATCACAGAAAAATTACAATAAATGCTGTAACAACTAGCCATATTCCTATTTCTCTCCTGCGCAGTAACTGAAAACAATACTGGTGCTGCAGAGGTGTTGTGTTACACAGTAAAACATGAGAAATGTGGCTGAAATACATAGGTTACCACACACCGTCAGCAAGAGAGGTCAATGAACTGTGACAGCTGTTCAATAGCCTGGGCGGCCATTGCTTGTGCACGTTTCTTTAGTTGAATCCACGTTTATTATTCACAGCTTATGTTTTGAAAGTGAGATAGCATAGTAGCCGCGTATTTCTTTATTTCCTTCAGGCGCTCTTTCAGTGGCGACAAGAAAATGACATGGTAAAATAGCCTACACCTTATTGAACTAATTGAGAGAAAAATTATCTGCGGGTACAACCACACACGACAAATCGCTATGTGGCACTTTGCAAAATTTGCTCCTAAGTATGTACTGAAATGTATATTGCTAAAGAGACATAGTACAGGAAACGAACACTCACCGTTGCCAAAAAATTTGTTTGTACAGCCAAGTTGTCCGTTCAAACAGACAAAACCAAATTTCTTCACTCTCTAACTATACAAATCAGTGACAATGGCCCTGACAGAAGTCTCATGAAAGAATTCAGCTTTTTGACAGTTATGTTGGCATTTATTTTTAACGTAGTTTCCATGTAAAACTGTTTTTCCCTCTGCCTCATTTAATTTGTGCAAAAGTGCTCTCGGCTGACTGTCCAATTGTACAATATTTAAGTCTGTCTTAGGTAGGTAATATTTATTAGTTTTGGACAGTTCTTAATATTACAATATGTGCACAGAGTTACAGGAAAATACTCTTAATTTTGATATACTGCACAGTTTACCAGTCAGCTTTTTAACTTTCTTTTAGATAAATAATCAAATATTTCTCATTACAGCTCATATAATTATATATTTACCAAATGCATTACAATTTAGTTGCAAATTTTAATTAACTTATAGAATGACTTGTTAGATCATAAACTTACAAGGTTAGAGTTGTTTAATAAGTCATTAGAGTTATGCATTGAACATGTATATCGATGGAGCCAATTGCACTGATACATACAAAGGATTAAAGCTATAATTTGGTAAAAAGAGTGTCACATTGCATATTCAAAAAAAAAATCAAGTTTTCCTTTAATTGTTTTCCTGTTTTCACTAAGTGACAGTATAGCCATCTCTTGGGAATTTTTGCGAGACCCCATCCACCCATGAATTATCGGACAATCACGGACGCACTGGACCAGTCAATTCCTGCCTATTGGTTCTCTTCATTGCAGGGTTGGGCGTGGAATGTGCTGTTTGTCTCCTAGGGTTTATCTAGATGTGCTTATGAAAATTCACTAGGGTAGGGTAGGTCAACAAAAATGTTAAGTTAAAGGTGTTCAAAATTTAATCCAGATGACATTAATCTGTTTTCTAATTTCAACCGACCAGCTCAATAAACTTCTCACTTACCCTGAAAAACATTACTGGCGTTCTTATAGTTCTTTAAGTGATTGACAAAAACTGGTCATGTGACTGAAAAAGCTCTCCCACTTCAGCAGGTCACTTTTTGAAAACTGTTGTGGTTTTAGTTGTCTACTTTTTACATTTTATTTTGCACTTTAAAATATATATACTGTATGTCAGTAAATAATGTCACTAAACTTAAATGTGTCGTAATTACTGTGTGAGCTGACAAATTTCTTTCCACGCCGTGAGGTCCGATGGCAGTCCAAGTGCTGTGCGTCAGGAACGGAAGATGTGGCAATGGTGGAATAGCTGCTGCATCTTCCAGCACTGCTGCTGCTGAGCATGCTTTTGTCTCTCTCTTCCACCCACTTTATCTTGACTTGCCATCCATAAATTCCATCCCACCCTGAACCACCTCTAATCCAGTACCCTAGATGCACCCTGCAAGGTGCTTAGTATATATTTTACGCTCGGGCCCCGTAATATTAGTAACATGTAAGAGTTAGGCCTACCTTATTTTTGCCCAACGGGTCATTTAAATCTAGTATTGTGAGCCATGTTGCAGTAAAATGTAAAAGTAAAGGCTTAGAGATGTTTATATTTACAGTTTTTGTATGTATATATTCACGCCCGCCATAACCAATGTAAACAAACAGATGGACGCTATGCAAACAATGACAAGTGGCAAATTATGAACTTTTAAGAGAGAATGTGTGTATATAATTACTGTAAATGTAATATTATTAATTTTGTGTATTTATTTAGTGCTTTGTTTATTATCTTTTGGCAACACTGACATTTTCACGGCCCTATAGTGAAGTAATGACAGTATATGAAAGGCCGGGGTAAATGGCAGCACCTCGAGAAATTCCACCAGCCAACTGCAACATCTCACATGCAGAAAATCTGGGATCAATCCCACTGTTAATTGAACCAGGATCCTCTTGCTAGAAGGAAAGAGCTGTAGCTGCTGCACAGACAGAAGCTTCATTCTAACTTAATGAATAAAAATACTAGTGACACTCATGGAACATTTAAAAGTTAGTCTTTTCCCCAAGATTAGCAATATATCACTTGATGCATGTTTTAAGTTTGAACATTTGCGTGCAAAATAACAAACCACTGGAGCACAAAAGTGCATTGCATGTATTAAAGAACCAGTCTAATGAAACTTACATTACATAGAAGTTAATGTGCATGTATTTATAACAACTTACTGTTGGTAGTACATGTTATTTGTTACTTGTATGCAATAAGTAAATATTGTTAATTATTAGTTTTCTGAGCTGTGGAATACAAGTTTCTACAGACCTGTGTTAGTAAAAGTATTTGGCAGACTGGCTTGTGTCTGCTGGAATTGTTTAGACTGTACAAGCACTTGATGACTGGGGACACAATCAGTTCCTGAAACATCGCAACTGTTGTCGTAGAAGAAAGTCTGCTACTTGTGTCTGTGCTGTCTTTGATATGTTGTCTGTACTTGCTTTATATCCATTCCAGTCTGATTGATTGTGTTCTTGTCCTGTTTTGTAGTTATTTTCACAGAGCTGGTTTTTTCTGTTCTTTGGGTTTTGTGTTGTCTTTCTGGAGACACTGATTATACTGTTCCTTTCTGAAATTTTATCTAAGTTACATTTTTTGACAATGGCAAATGCAGACTTCCTTTTTTTCTTTATTGTGGGCTTACTGCAATTCTGCAGTGCTTCACTTGCATTGACTTACGTCTTTGAAAGTAGTCCACTTTATAATGCATCCTAATGCGAGAGCCTTTCAGAGATCACTGTTGAAATGGGTTTGGTAAACTTTTTCCCTCAGTTGCCTCAGTAAGGTTAGTTACTTTGTTTTTGCAGATAACTTTGAAGTTTTAGGTGGCAATAAGGTTTTTGAGAAATAATAAAGACCATAAAACTTTCCTATGAACTGTTTTTTTACTTAAAAGTTACTACAGTAAAAATTGTGATAGAATGATGTAGTAGTCCTATTAGAGAAGGCAACATATTGCCACGTATGCCGTGTGGATGTAATTGGAGGTTAACTAACATGACGGCGGCGGGAAAAGCATAGGGAACAAGGAACGGAGAGCAGAGTGGAGGAATGTACGTTACATTGTGTATGTTGTACAATTTTACTAACGATGGATACAGGCTATTTACAATAACTGGTTGACTTGTCTTCCCCCCAAATTCAACACAGATTTGTCAATAATGAATGAGATTGGCCTGAACCAGTGTGTAAATGTTTTGTGTGACATATACAACATAAACTGCACAGTAATGAGATCTTCCTCACCAACCAAAGGTGTCTTATAGGCGTAGAATTTTTTATAGTGGGTCCAGACAAATCAATATAGTGATGTCAGGTGTGGAGATGAAACCTTAGCTAATAGATGTACCCACCTACGTCATGTCAGGGGTTGTGTACAGCAGATAGATAGTGGAATGTTGCCCGGTTATGCTCAAACCACACGGCGCGGTGAGTGGCAGCTCTGGCAATACCTCCTGCAGACATTTCAAGTAGTGAGCTCAGTTGAAGCAGTTGGGTAGCTGGACCCCAGAAAGTGATTACTTACAATATAGACACGCAAGTTGTCTGGTCTTCTATGGTTACATAGCTGTTGCTATTGTTGGAGACTCTTCGTGTGTGGTTGTAAAGTTGGGTCACACATTGTTTTCTTGGTTTTACAAATAACGAATGTTGACACATACAGTAGTATATAAAAATGATCACTAAGAATGAGAACCTTATTTGTGTGGTATGGGTGTGTTAGAAAACTCACAGGATAGTTGACTAACCAACACTTGAAGTACAGCACACAACCTGTGAGCTTACAGATATGTTTTTATGCACACTGTTTTCTTTGTCCTTGTCCAGGTACAGATCCAGAGAAGGGTCACAGGTGGATGTGACAACTTGTCCTTTCACCCAGTACTTACTAAAACCCGTGTATTTATGTGAAAGTGTTTAATTGTTTTAAAATTTAAAATTACTAATTTTATGGGTGTGTTAATATGTACATATTTCTTTTTTTCTAAATTATGCTCACCTATGTAATGCTCCTTCCCATGATATAGTCTGTCTCATGTAACTTGTCCATATTTTGACGTTTCTCTTCTGAGAAATGTGTCGGACAGTTCCATTGTTTGGAGCTGTAAACCTACCTGGCTTCCTGGAAAAGCATGGTCTTCACATTACTGTGACCAGACACACTTTTCAGAAGTGAACTGTCAAAATACGGAACACTTACATGACACGGACTATACAGATGAAATACTAAGAGGCCTCCATGTGCAAGATGAGAACATGACCTCTTTCCAAACAGATAGTGTATATCTGTCCCTGTCTGTCATGCTTCAACATTCTATCTTGTTACTATCGTTAAGCCTTACAAATGTCCCATGGCTTGACTGGCACTAGTTGTTTTTATTTTTTCCCAAACCCCTAAACAATTTACTGAAGTGTGTTTGGAAGGATATTTGGTTCTTTCCTGCTTTTGCTTTGGTGGTACTGCTTTTCCTCGAAAATGTAATTACAGTGCCTCCTAATGTTCTAAAACAGCTTTTAAAGATAGGAAGAAGGTGACTACCCCTACAAAGTGTGATTATTTCACTAACCATAAATTTGACTTTTATCACA
Organism: Medauroidea extradentata; assembly: GCA_003012365.1. Lineage (NCBI taxonomy): Eukaryota > Metazoa > Arthropoda > Insecta > Phasmatodea > Phasmatidae > Medauroidea > Medauroidea extradentata. The sequence continues at coordinate 3,990 of PNEQ01086572.1, read as the reverse complement.
ATAACTTAGGCCTAAAACGATATCATTCTGATTTTTGCCTTCTATAATATTGTAGGTCTTGCAACGGAATCTGTTGTACTCATAAAATACTGTTTTAATGTTTTTAATAGTTTTCAAATGAATTTTTCAGTTACTGTACATTTATTTCCCCTGTGTTCTAATAATTTAAGTTTTTTTCCTTAAAATTAGTGACTAATGACTGAAAGAAATAGTTGTCATTATTGGCAAGGTTTGGTGCTTTTAAAAAAATGTATGTGTTTACTTGTTTAGAACGACACTGGAACATGTGGATTCCTGGCTTCGATACTCGAGAGTTTGTACAGCACAAGAAGGTGTCCAGCACAGAAGCTCACAAGCAACGTATGGCGCTCATTCGCAAAGCTACAAAACGATAATTACAAGAAATAATGACAGTGTTGGAAGAAGACTAGTGCCTTTAAAAGCTGCACCAAATCTTATAAGACAGAATGTGTTATAATATTGCACCGAATGTTCCAAGCAAGAAGTTGTGTAAAATGGGTGCTGGTATGCAAGTAAAGCTTACTATAGACATTAAGTAAGTGGAAACTGAACTGATTTGGGAGGCAGTACGGATGCAAGGAATAAACAGTACCTTTTAATAAAATTTATGTTCTGTTAATGTCAAGTTTTGTCCAAATTGTTTACGAATATATTTATTTGTACTATGTTATCATGCTCTTAATTACTGTATTAGGTCATAATTATTGTTATAATTTGTTAGCTTAAAAATTTACTGCAGCTCTAATTATGCACACCTACGTATGTACTGAGAATATTTTGTTAAAATTACTGAGTGGCAGTTAGCTTCACTTATTTACTGCATAATTCTAAGAATATTAATTCCTGTAGCACCTGTTTGTTTACAGTGGTTACCACGAAATGTGATTGTTTAAGTGTTGTAGTACACAATAAAACCAATATGCTTTTGTGTTTGTAAAGAAAGTTTTCATTCCTTAGAAAACTATCCAGTATTTCTTACTTACATTCTTAAACATAAAATTATTAATTTATAAACTAAGGAAAAGTAAAAATTGCCGAGCAGTTAATAGCTTGTGGGAAAGTTGTAAGCCTCGTCTTTGGGACTATATCACCAACAAAAATTAATTGTGTTTCTGAGCGTGAAGAATCATATTTCAAGTAGAGTAATTACTTATATTCAGAAACATACATATTTTTCTGCTATAAATGTACGTTTTATCTATTACAGCTACATTTGAGTTAGTAGAAATTTGTCTTGGCTGCTGTGTCAGTCCAAAAAATCTTGAAACTGAACAGAAATGTCTAAACACTTTTCTGAAAGACTATAGAATTTTCTTTTTAATTTGTTATTTGTTTACAATAGTGAACATTGCTAGGTTTACTGTTTGGTATGTGACAGAAAGTTGACAGTCATTTTTGATGCTGAAAAAAGGAATTGCAAGCTTTATCACATGAAAGTTGTACATTTGAACTCTAACTTGGTGTAAAATTAGTTTTTTTTTTTTTTGTACGGACTCTTGCCTTAACAGTGTTCTAGACGTCTAAATATAAGGCACTTTCACTAACTTGACTTTCCTGTAAATATTTTTGTGTTTATACATTTATAAAATTACAGTCATAAAAACATATATTCTTGCCCTTTATGCAGTTTTTTTTGTTTAAAACTTGTTTTAAACATTGGAGACATTGTTGCAATTTTCTTGTTGTCAATTTTTAAATCATTATGAACTTGAAAGTGCTACTTGTTTCAAACTGATAAGCAGTCATGTTTTGTAAAGTTGATGTTACATCTTGTTAGGATTATTTAGTATGACTTGTGTCACAGTGCAATAGCTTCACCAGAGTTGCTGCCGGCTGTACACTTGGCAACATTGCATCATCTTCCTGCGAATCAGGCCATTATAAATATGTGCAACAAATACCCTTATGTTCTTTAAAAGTTTGTTCAAAGACTAACACTTAAGGATGCTGCTTTGCTTGTTGTTTTGTTTGTTGGGGGCCTGGAAGCAAGGGAGCGACAAGGGTGACAGTGATGCCACACCAAGTTCTCCACTGTTCATATTCACAAGTGCTTCAGTGATACACAGTGTTTACATTGCACCGCAGGAACTATGTGATTTTTAACAGTCCTATAGATTTATTTATGTATAAACCTTGTTTAATTAATCTCTTTCTGAGCAATATGTTTTGTGACGTAGCTCTGACAGTACTTAATAATATTTCTCCAATAAGCATTTTCTTTTCGTGGATAGATATGTTGTGAACAAGTTTATTAATTTTATAAATAAACATGAAATTCGTACTCATTGCAACACATTTTAACAGCCAGATAAGTAGTTCCCATGAAACATTTATTGAAACCTGTAAACATTTGGAAGTACACTAGATCCCTGATTTTACGAACCCTGGATTTAACAAAGGTAGCGATTCTACAAATACAATCTCAAGAACCCTCAAAAAATAACAAAATTCTATGACAGAAAAAAAATTGTAAGGAATTACATTGACAGTGATTAAAAAATATGTTACCTAATTAACGGCATTAAAATATGAATAGTAGTGTTGCAGTTATTACTTGGTAAGTCACAATATTAAAAGTAAAACAAAAAATAGTGAAAATCCCTTAAAAAATGTGGCAGTAAAAGTTTGGAGACAGCGCGTCGGCGTTGCCGCATGTGTCAAGCCGGCCGGCCTACTGTCTCCATCAACTACGACGTATTAGGATCTACATTGAGGTCGTACTATAGATCCTTAATCCCAGCGCATGGTGCTCATTTAACTGTAGTACAGCCTCCTTCTAGGCTGTTTCTCAACGTCTTATATCTCTCTCGCATTGCGCCAAATGTGTTTACGTTTTTAAACGAACCCTATGAATACAGTGTTTACTGGCATATAAGAAGACTATCGTTACAAATTTTTGGCCTTCAAAAATTACTACTCATCTTATGTGAAGGGGCAAAAATTTTTCGTAACATCAAAAGTGTTTGAAAGTTAACCTGTAAGCTGTGGAGTTGTATGATGTTTCAAGGAATTACATTTTTCGTCACATATGAAACAAGTGCCCCATTCTTTTTTTTTTTTAAATAAAATTAACGACAGAAATTTTTATGAAAGTCATTTGTAACAGAGGACACTTTTACCTCGCAACGAAGTGGCGATTGGTGCAACTGGAGCGCATTGTGGTGACACCGACTTTCTTCCCTTTCTCACACTGCCTCTGGCTGATGTGACGATACTAGCCCCACTAGTTGCTTACAATGTTCCACAAAGAAAATTGGCAATTTGGTCAGTCCTCATACATGCTCCGGTCTCAGCGGTGAGTTACTCTTACCTCAGGGTTCGTGGTATTGAGGGATGGACGCATGCATAACAGCATTCAAAAACACGTGGTCAGATTAACAGCCTATATTTATTACTCTCTTATAGCCAGCTCACGCAACCGCGCTTACATCGGCACGTACAAACTCCTTGTACAAAATAAAATGTTAAACTGAAAGAGAACTGATCTGAACTAAAATGAAACCCAACTCAAAAGAAACATAGCACGTGCTAAACTCAAATAATAAACCGATAGTGGGCCGGCCACGCGGTTAATACGGCTGAAAATTCACATTAAGTAATGAAATAGGTTGAAGCTAATTATTAATGCATAGTTCTAAAAAGTCTTTCCATTGCCTTCCATCGAGGCCCCATCTCTTCCACTCGCACCCCTCGGCTTACCACGTGCAAACCTCGCGCAACACGGAACACGTCCGGCCTCCTCGATGGTCAAGAACAAAGTAAGCAGCAATGGCGACCACAATGGCGTCCCAAGGCACCATGGCGGCCTACCTTCCGGTTAGAATGTTCCATGACCTTCTAGCAAGATTAAATAACCGGTCTGGATACAAATTAACCAAACTAAAATCACTGAAAAATCGGCAAAATTATGCTTACTTTAAAAACGTATTTCCATATTTTAGTAAATAATTATTACAATAAAAATTATAT
>PNEQ01086571.1:0-13802 GCA_003012365.1 Medauroidea extradentata | reverse complement strand
GCACATCAGTGTGGGAATTTTGTGTTTGGCAAGTTGGCTAACCTGCCTTGCAGGATCATCGATCGGCAGTTGAAAAGATGGCGCCGCCTTGGTAAGGTGTGTGTCGTGTTCGGCGTGTTGTATCGTAGCCTTGTTGTGCAATCCTTTATAGTTTGTCGTTTTTTGTTCTTTTTTCGTGTGTATTAAAATTCACAAAACACAGTGGTTGCCAACGTTAAGTCTTTGTAACTTGCTGTGTAAAAGCCTACATATTGGTTCAATCGCAATTGTAAACAACACTATAGACAGAGGAAATCCATGTCTGACAGAGCTTTGAATAAAAAAGTATGGGCCTAAAAATTATATTTATCTGTACACGCGGCGTGGCTCCATTTTGAATCATTTTAACTCGCGAGATTGCAGCTCAAGGGAAACGATAGTGTTGCACAACAGCGAATAGGTAGTCATGGTTGACCCTATCAAAGGCTCTTTCAAAGTCAATGTCGAGGAAAGCCGCCAAGTGTTTCATGGCCATAATGAGTTGTGTATCGCGCAATGCTTAAAGCCCATTGATTATTGATATTGCAGGTGTGCCACGTGTCTGTCTTTGTCCAACGTGTCCGGCAAGAATTTGGCAAAACAGGTAGAGCATACTCGCGCCACAATTTTGTAGTCGGCGCACAGTAACGATATCGGGCGGAAGTCCCCAGGGCCCCTAGGATTTCGTATTTTCGGTATTAACACAATGATACCTTGTTTATATGACTTGCAGAGTTCATGTTTCGCCAAAGTATCTCGGACAACATTACAAAATTCTGTACGTATAGTGTCCCAAAAAGTTTTATTAAACTCATACGGAATACCGCCTGGGCCAGGTGATCGTCGGGAGGGCAGCCGTAAGACAATTGAGGTCTTAACATTCAAAAGGGGCTAAGTACCAATTTCGACAAAAATGAGTGAGGTACATAGAAAGGTACCAAAACATTAGGTCGAAGACATACATAAAGTGCTATCTCCTAGTGATATTCATGCGCGTTGTACATCAGTACAATTAGATGGTTGGAATAACATCAAAGCATTCTAGTTCATTGAAAAAATATATTGATGTTCGTAAGTGTTTTGCATTTAAAACTGTTCGATTGCTCGTATTTACTACTTTCCTATTGTAAAAAATATGTGAACGCATTTGGATAATTCCTTGTTCATTTGTTTGTCTCAATATACTGTTGTCATCATTATCTAGAAACGTACCTTTTAGCACTTAGCCCCTTATGAATGTTCAGTCTTCAATTGTTGATATTTCTTCGTCGCTACATTGTTGGTCAAATGCGCCTGCATGACGCGGACCTACTTGCGTGTCACATTCCCGTAACACTGCCGGCAAGTATGAGGGGTCCGTGTGCTGTCTTATATACAGAGAAGTGAAATGTTCCGTAACTATGCGAGACATATTAACCTGGTCGTTTTATATATGATTCCGTCTGTATCCCGTAAAGCAGTAATACTTCTCTGTCGGATTTGTTGTTGTTCCTTTGCAAGTGCGAAGAGACTAAATTTTTCTGCTTCCGTTACACTTCTGTCTCGTAATATTATATTGCGGAGTTGTAACTGTTTGGAGTCCAGGTCCAGTAACTTTTGTTTAATATTGCGAAAAAGTATAATCACATCCTCTCCTCTAATAGCTCGTATTTGCAGCTCCCGGAGTATAGTTTCATAGTAGTCTTGGGTCTGACGCTTTTATCGAGCCTGCAAAATGCCATGTTTTTTTTTTTATAAAGATACTGCATATATTTGGTTTTACGCAGTTTTCCCACCACAGGGACGGGGAAGGGTAACTATGTTTCCTGTTGTACCACTGCATCCAACTGTTGCAAAAGTCCGGTTTTGCTACGTCTTGATTTAGTAAAATGGTATTTAGCGCCAGAACCCATACTGTCGCAAACTGTTGATACGTAAATAACACAGCAAAATGATCGCTGAAATGCACTGGTAGCACATCGTAGTGGTGTCACTTGTCGGCAGATCGGCTGATAATATAAAATCTATCAAGTCGTGTCTTGCTGTGTGGCGTATCGAATGTGTAATGTGGAAGCGGGACATTTAACAACGAAGCAATATCAGACAGTCCAAGCTGTGTAATGAGCTATTAGAGCAAAACTGTAATAGGGTAAGGGCCTCCCAAATGATCTTCAGGGCGTATGATGCAGTTAAAAGTCGCCGCCCAAGATATACTGAGTACAAGTTGGTGGAATAAATGGCAAGATAATGTGAGCGAAAAATTGGTTCCGTTCAGCTCTAGCCTGATTTCCAGAGGGCGCATACACATTTTTAAGGGTGACATCTCCCACACGACAAGAAATAATTCTTCCAGAATGATGGAAACGGAAGTCTGTCGGTTCGATTCTCGTGCGGAAAACAAAGACTGTGGCACGGCCATGATCGCCAACATCAGTGCGTACATTCCATTGTGAGAAACCAGGTATCTATTGCTGTGATACTTCTTGTAAAAACAATATATCGACTGCGTGTTGCCGTATGAATGTTTCTATGGCGTCGAATCTCTGGCAGGATGTTACGGCGCAGATGTTCAGAGTCATTATTGTTAATTAGTTAATCATTTAGGTAAGGTGAATGTTTGTCATGTTCTGTGTGGTCGATTGAGCAGGAAATTATTTCGAACCCCCGTGGTCTTGAGACTCACGTAATTTGATAATAACAGTCTTCGCTAGTTCCATACTCTCTAAACGGTCTTATATTCTTTCAGCACGAGTCGGCGTTAGGGCAAGTGATTTACGTACAGGGCTATTACCACCTGTTGTACCTCGGGTGTCACGAGAGCGTTTGCAAACTGTTTGTTCTATTGGTTGTATTCCCATGTCGCTGTTTCCCTTGTCGTTCTCAGTTTCTTCGAACCACGAGAGAAGCTCACATGAAGACGTGTTATCTGTGTGTAGTGGAGTGAGAGTGTCGCGACGTGCTTGACTAGGCTTCAACGGCAAGTTCCATTTCAATATCGGTAGCATTTAACGGAGTCACGCTCGCGGCAGTGTCTGTCGTGGAAACGACACCGTGCTTCACTGGTAGGAGAGGGACAAACGATTCGGTCACTGATTCCCCTGTCGGTATTTGTGGTGGTCGTTTTGGACTGGCATTATTCACTGAGGGCTGTGCAATATGTGCCTTGGAAGAATGTTCACTGTGCAAGTTGTGTATAGTATAGTACGTTGGCCAGTTGCTGCCGTTTACCATCGACGTACGTTACGTGTGTCTTTTTCCTACAAAGTTGGGCAGGAAATGCGTTCATGTCCAGGTTTAATACAATAATTGCAAGTACGCAGTTGGCCTGGGTAAATGACAACACTACGGACACCCTAAATGTTTATATACGACGGGATGTCTTTAGTAAGCACCATGCGCGCAACACGTACACCTGACTTGACTTTGTATTTATATTTCAAGCCCCAAAACTAATCTTGTAAACTAATGACCCTAACATAAACTTCTAAAACAGTCAAAATTGTAGAGCCAGCAAGTTCAACAGGTAAATTAATTATTCTTACCGGTCGTAAGTTGTCAATGGCGGCTTCAATTGTGACTACAATCTTCTCGCCTGCTTCATTGGTCATGGAAGAGGTACCGTTGGTGTCTTGCAGTATTTTGTCACACAGTTGTTGGGAGATTAGTTTGAGGAAGACACAGTTTTGCCGCCCGTCCAACTGTATTGCTTCTAGTTGACCTTCTTTTATTTGTAGCGACGAATCTATCCACTCGTGGATTTCTAACGCCGTTGGGCGTTTCGCGAATGTAATACGGAGCGTATTTACACGCATTTTGAGACTTACACACCTGTACGCGATGTGCACCCGACAAGCTCTGCCACTCGACTTACCAATGTACCTCAGTGACAAGTTAGTCGATAAACGAGTTCCATGCAGTAATAAGAAACCAACTTTATGAGGGACAAGTTTTGTTTTTGACATCGCGTGTACTGTTATGAGAAAAAGCCTTTACTCTATAGAAATAAATAACTTTAAAAGTGCATGCCCGCTGGCGCGAAACGCAGACAAGAAGTGCGATTTTTTTTCTAGCTGTGACAAGTTCCATGTAGTGATGTGTGGCCGCCCACTGCAGGATAGGTGAAGCGAGGAGAATATCATATGTGTATGGACTCCTCGGAACAATTCAGTCACTTACTGGACTGTTCGGCCCTTTGCCCATGCGCGATACGAGTCCTTGGCAGTATTAGGCTCCTTTTATGCATCCGATTTGTGTCGTACGATAGTATACGGCAGAAAGTCGTACGTCTTATAAATACCTAGGAATCAATGAGACCTTTCATGCACTGTCGTGCGTCAAGTGTGCCAGTCCGTTGTGTAAAATGTGTCGTATTGTTTTAGACAATGGACCGACAAGAAATGCCGTACAATTCGTATATATGCATGGCGGTAAATGGGCGCTTTCATGGAGCCGGACAAGTTGCGACCGATCCGGCACTTGCGTTGCAGTGCTGCCAACCCCTCTGCGTCACAAACATATACGTTATATAACTAGATACCTGAAAAATTCGCGTTTTCTTTTAGGAGCAAGCTAGAATTCCAGCAACATGTCTGTATTACGTCTCGACACTTCCTGGAAGTAACTGAGCCAATAATAAAACTGTAGCTGAATACAGGCCCATTTCACAGTGTCAGCGAGCAGCTAATAAACACCTACTATCTGCAAGATTTCACATGCATTCTTGGAGGCTAGCCTACATGTCACTTAACCCGCGAATTTTTCCGGTCTCTATATATAAGTTACGGAACGCACTACCTACGTATAACTCAAATATTTTTTAACCTAAAGTTTTGAAAAAATTTGAGTCAATGTGCAATCACACGATGCACTATACTGTGGACGCGTTTTTTTTAAATAATGTACCATTCACTGGAAAAAATAATAATTTTCCTTCATTTTTGCTTATTTTCACGACGAAAAAAGTGGTACTTTGGGTAACGAAATCTAAAAAACCGTTCAGTATAATTCTACAAAAAATACAGCTACAAATTATAACATATAAGTGTCAAAACTGTGCAGCGAAATTTTGATATGAGTAATTAGGTAGCAAAAAAAAAAATTTTTTTTTCGAAATCACTGCAAAACTCCGTAACAAGGCCTTAATAGGATGCACAGACCATCTTCTTTCCCGTGTTTTAGAGTACATTTGCTTATACGCAGCATACTGTATTACGGGATCCATCACACAAGGTTGTATTGCCAGCACTGTCCATCCGTCCTATACATCCATTGCCGGAACAACATATCTGTTCGCCGGACACGGACAATTTGTGTCGTATACGACATACTTACAGTCGGTCCGACTTTTGTCGTATGCTGTCGTACGACACGAATCGGATGCATACTCGTCGCTCAGCATCTCTTCTCTTCGCGGCAAAGTGTGGACAACCATGAAGCAGCGCTTCACTTGAATTATCTTAGCTTGTCTTGTCTTCGTTTCGCACATGCACATTAACTCTAGGAATCATAGTGATAATAAATGCCAGCATTTTAAAAAAATGAAACACAAAACTATATGATTTAAAATTGTATAAACATATTTCCGTGAATTTATGGACAGTTAGGTCAAACATATGTAAACTGGCAATACGAACGAATTCCGTAAACGAAAATTACGGAAGCCACTTCCGTAAAATTACAGTAATTTTCTTTAAATATTTCCGCGAATATACGGAAATTTTTAACAGTGTATTACTTTTTATCAAACGAATAGTAAAATAAAAAAGTCGTCTGTTTTCCAATCCATTAAGGAGAATGAAGTACTTCTGTAACAAGATATTGTTTATTAAAACTGAATCATGTTTTCGACAAATGTATTGTAATTACAGTATGTAGTCTGGTAGGGTTTATCTAATATTAAAAATAGTTAAAGACTGACAGTACTGGTATCGTGAAGTTATAGTCTAGAGTGGGAGTGATTAAACTGAGTAAAAGTTAGGAAAGTATTTGCTGATATTTGCCTATCCTAGCATACATTTTTATGAAATGTAATTATAATTTTTATTGAAATTTGGTTCTTGTTTTATTTCCCTGTTTATTGCGACATATTTGTGACTTTGAATTTTTCAAACACTGCATGTGATCCAAATATAATATATAAGCATTTCTTTCAGCAATAGTTTAAGGAAGTTCATTACTCACTAATCCTGATACACTGATTTTTTTTCTTTCGCGGGGACTTTTTGCGATAGTGTTTATACTTATTCACCCGGTGTTTTATTTTGTTACATAATTTAAAATACATTAAGTTAATATATCCAATAATTGCTTGTTCTTCATTTCGTTACCGGATAGCAAAAAACAATCCAATAACATTTTTTAAAAGAAACAATTGGTTTTTCAAATGAATGTAATGTTTAATATGACAAGATATTCAAATTATTTTATTTCGGTAAGTCAGTTAGTTTTTTTTCCTTTCTAGCATTGGGCCTAAACCATTTTATTCAATTTTGGACATTAGTAAGCAATTATACAAAAACCATTAAAGCTAGAAAATGTTCATTACAGCAAAATGTCGTCACTGTATATGTCTAGATTACATGCATTGTCTCACACAAATTTAATAATTATTAAAACAATTAAATTTTTAGGCGAACCACTTGCTTAAATACTGAGTATACAGTTAAACAATTATGTGTAACGGTGCTTCAAACGTCCACGTCAAGAAATATTTCACATTATGTATGTCCAACTTTAGTGTTATTAATTTCGATCAGCTATCTATTAATTTTAACACCGATTTTCCACTACTTCATTTAGGGCTAGCTGGTATTGATTGCAACGAAAATAATAATAAACAACGAAATTGAAACACAAGGGAAAACAATATTGGCACAAAATTAAAGCTGCAGTGTATATTATGTAGTTATTTATTTGTGATCATGTCTCTGTTGTCAAACAGGCTTGTGTAGGCTCCAGTCGCATAAGTCACTGAATGGTTTCCAAATAGAAGAAGATGATTGTTATAAGCGAACAGGGATCATTCTACGTAGCGTTAACTGAAATGATTGTTACGAGAACATATCAAGAATTAGAAGTTCATTGTCACATAAGAACACTCGAGTGTTCTCATTACATATATATATTCAGTTTTATTTTTTAAGACTCAATAAAGTAAGAAAAAAAAAACATACGATTTTGTATCAGTACAATTTAAAAAGTCGAAGATAATCAATAAACACATATATTTTGTTCAACAGAAATACGAAGTCCCGCAATTCAGTATAACTTTCTTTTTAGAATTAACTTAAAATAATAATAATGTAATTGACCAACTAACTTTTTGGTTTCTTTTAGGTACTGCAACTTTTCTAATTTTTGGTACAACAGAGAACATATTCCTTCTATGTAGCGTATTGTTTCTTCCACGGATCATTGCATTTCGTCCACAGTTAATGTTTTTGTAGTAAAATACTCACGGTATTAAAATAGAGACAACGAATAGTTTTCGCTATTGCTACCATTTATTATTTTGAGAAAAGCGCACGTCGTTCCATTTATATTACAGAATGTTTCTTCTAAGGACCAGAAGGTACTTTCTACAGTTCACATTACTGTTGTAACTACTCAAATAGGATCTTCGCTAAATCCTGTAGGTTTTCTAGTGATTTTTGTTACTAAAGTATGTGTTTCTGAGGAGCTGAATCAACTTTTTGTTTCAGATTTTATTGTTTTCAACCGATTTGAAGTAAATAGTTGATTTAATATTTTGAAAGCAATAGTTACGGTGATAGTATCCTTAAATCATTGATGTAGTTAAATTTGTTCATAATGTAACTTCACATAAATTATTTAAAAACAATACTAAGGAATTAATACAGAATTTCATGTTACTTAAACACCAAATTTTTTTATTATTATCGTTGGGAAACGTAACATTTTAATTAGCGATTTAATTTATTTACTGTTTCAGTCTAACATCAGAAATTATCAACGATGATATGTATACACAAATTTACAAAAAAAATGTATTGAGTACTGACGAATGTCACAAGGGTCTTTGAATGTCAAAAATTAATCATAATATTTTGTTTAAATACTACGAGTCTTAAAATGATATGTTATGGAAACTACATCTTTAAATGTTTGGGACGTAATCATGAGTTACAAACGTTCCATCGGATAACCTTTTCCCCCGAGCTCTGTGGGAAGGGCTGACGTCGAGAGGGAGTTTGTCCTGGACGAATGCTCTCACGCTTACCAGCCCAGAGGCACAGATGCATGCCAGAGTCAGGCCAGCTCTGGCCATCCCTCTGATGGACGTCTTGTCAGAATAAACTGTCACAGCTACGAGTGACGGACTTGTTCGCCAGAGTAAAACAACGGGAGCATACCGTCTCTAGACTCTCTAGCAGTCGGTTCTCGTAACTGGCCACGCCAGGAGCGGGCACAAGAGCCAGTCTTGATGGAAAGGGAAGGAGACGTCATGCTGAATAAATACATATGAACATGAACATTTCCATGCGGTTGCCAGAATTGTTTACGTAATGTTTGTCATACTGAAATATGAACCAATTAGTTTTTAACATAATTTTCCTGCTCATTATGAAAATAAATTTTTATATTTCAAAGCCCTTCCAAATCTGGATTTAGGTCGACGATTAACGGAGAGCTATACACCTCTTTCCCCTTGATATACCCCTTCTGATCAACGCCACCCTTATTTTACGGCTCCATCACCACCATGTTACACACATACAAATCGTTAGGCAGACGGAGTTTCATATTTGGCCCAATCACGTGTAACGACATGTAAAACCTTCTCGGTATTCTATCAAATTAGAGTGGTGACCAACTGTTATGTGCTAGGGCTTGACGTCTCGTCATTATAAAGTTACGTTAGCGTCAGCAAGCCTGAGCAAGCCGTTCCTTATTAACATTCCATAACTGATTTTATTTTAACAAGATTATCGCAGTCAAGGGTTTACCAACCTCAAGAAAGTAGTGGATATAAATCTACTGCAGAACACCATCATTTACATTATGAAACGAGAGTGCGAGCTCAGATGACATGACGCGACATAAAAGCGTTTGACGCTGTCAGAAGTCTTGCTCGCTTCGTTATCAACAACCAGGTAATTTCCCTAACAAGTTGCATCAGGACGTTCAGATATGACGACTTGTCGATTGCCGTTGTGGCAATTCATCGACCACAGTCATGTGTAAAAGGTGATACAGTTCTGCCGATTTCCTAACTTACAATTCAGTGGTTCTTTTTGCTCAACATATTGTAATTTCTATAGTTATGGAATCACGATTCTCTCCACAGCAGTGTTACGCTTTTTTGGGTAATTAAATGTTACAAAAAACTTAAATGCATGTGTTCCTATCTTATTTGAGATTGTGTTTAACTTCTACTTAAGTAATCTAGCCGCAAAGTTACAGCAAAATACAATCACATTTTAGAACGGAGTAAAACACGTGATCGTAACAGAGGGTATTAGAGACATTGGCAGTGCGAGGGTTAGAAAATGGAAAGGAAGCAGTCAAGAACCATATTATGTAAATATTGAAGCATCCATACGGAAATAAATTTGAATAACTATAAAAAAAATCGAACCCGATGTAGACTGGTGCGAGGGAGATGAAATAACGATTAACATTTTTTTCAGATCAGTTCTTGAAAAACTATTGTGAAAATAGGCCTAATTAGAGTGTTTATTATTTACGTTACTGAATGTTCAACAAACTTTGTTAATTTTTAGTGCAAAGAGTAACGAATAACTTTTTGAAATTTGGGAATAGTGGTGAATATCAAACCCGTTAAAAATTATTTGAAGAATTTACAGGATGTGAACGCCGTAATTCCGACTCACTGTCAGGAGATAACAAGCATTATCTAATACAGGTCAATCGGGATAAAGTGAGCACTAAAGATTTAACCTTTGAAAAAAATCACTAGCCGTTGCTGCATGTAATTCAACATTGACAACAGTTAAATTATTGCTTGTACAGTGGCAGCAAATTATCGCAAGTAAATACAATATTACTGAAAGAACATCAATTGGAATCGACCTTTCCGTATTTAACATACTTCAAAATATTTATTTATGATATTATTGACATACCTACTTAGTGTATTATTTTACTTAATTAGCACCAGGAGAAAGTGATGCATCCGGGCCGTTCAACTTCAACAGTCGTTAGCAAATTGTGTTTACCGCTCCGCGCTTCTGACGTAGTTCAAAATTCCACCAACAGGTAGCATCAAAGTTAGGTTTTCGCCAGATGTGAGGTTTTCGCCGCTTAGCTTGGAAGGGTTGTTGTGTCAGTCCGTTGTGCAATAAATATGGGTTTCTGATAAAACATATTCAAAAGTATTATAAATGACTGCTTTCTCATTGGCAGTCTGTATGTTGTTATGTGTTACGATTGCCAACAAGAGTATCTTGATTTAGAAACAGCAATTTTGTTTCTTTCCACACTCAGAAATTAAGTTGTTTTTGTTGAGTGTGTCGTCGTTCACGGCAATATAACCGAACGGAATTTGAATTCTTAATTTGCGCGTTTTATTATATATTTTTTGTGTGGCGGTTTTGAGTTACAAATTCGATTTTAATGTGTACGTTTTAACGAGATTCGTAACTGCAATATTGCGGGTCGTATAAGTTAGAGTCGATGCACAGAAACCAGTATTAAAAGTCGATAACTTACAGGTAGTTAATGAGTAGATATTGTTGATAACATTTCAGGCTAGTGTAATGTAGATGTAAATTAAAGCACGTGGTAATATTTATGTTTACATGCGGCGGAAAGATATAAAATGGCAGAAAATGGAAACTAATCAGGGCTTTTATGAGTGCTCACTTTATCCCGAATCACCAATACTTTGTTTTTGGTTTTAAAATATTGCATTAACAGTAAACATTATGTCCCACCAGCAACAGAATTTTCTTGTATGAAGTGTACTGAAACGTCAACAGTCGGTTTACAAATGAACAGTGAATGCTTTAACCAATAATTAATTGCGCGTCTTTTAAATACTTCGATTTGCGAATAACTTGTTTCTACATGGAAATACTTTCGAGAGATTCGTCAGATTATTGCTATTATGGGTAAGATATACGAGATCAGTGTCCATACAGTCTACGTTTACATAGTTACAAGCATACATACTAATTTAAACGGCAGCGTTCTTTACTTGACATAACACGACACTTTGTGATCACAGGTGAATTATGGGTTTTGTGGACTTGATACAGGCGCACAATCATGCTAGTGAGACTGCGAAATTCACACGTGACATGCAGTGTGAACGTACCTTATACTTCAAAGCTACATGGTCCTTGTCGCTCAACACATGTGGCCTACTTGGCAGTGGAGGGATTCTTTATATGTATATGTGTATTTATGTATGTTTATGTATGTATATGTATGTATGTACATGTATATATATGTATGTACAGTACATGTATATATGTATGAACATGTATACATGTATGTATATATGTATGTTTATGTATATAAGTATATGTAAATGAATATATACATATATATATATATTAATGTTTAAGTGTATATATATATATAATTATTGTATTGTATTTATGTAGGTATATGTGTATATGGTTGTATGTACATGTATATATGTATGCATATGTTTTATGTATGTCTGTATGTATATATGTACATGTATGTACATATATGTACATGTATGTATCTTTGTATATGTGTATATATACGTATATATGTACGTATATATGTATATATGTGTATGTATGTGTATAAATAAATAAGTATATGTACACGCGCCTTACCGTTACCACTTAAGTCACATCGTTTGAGTATCTTAAAAGAGGTGCAATTGTCATAGTTTCTTACTAAAGAGGCAACAAACACCCCTATCACGTTTAAAGTGTCACAAATACCTTTCTCCACTTATTATATCGGTACCACGTAGTAGGCCTACTGAAAAACGTCTAGACTTCTGTTTCTTATATAGCGGCAGTGGTAATCAAAACGGCACCTAAACGCGTATTAAAATTTACAGAGAAGTTTTACAAACTCTAAATCAAATGTTGTATACTGAAGGTGGGAGTGATTTAGAAAGAGCATTTACCTCTGTTATATAAATTAGAATTAGTTGCATTCATTGTATTTAAAGAGACGTATACAAGCGGAAAATGTTTTATCTATTTATGTCATAAATATTCTTCTCTCAAAGACAACTTAAATTCAAAGAAATGCTTTTGTAAACATACCGTACAGAAATAAACAATCAAATAAAATTTAACGTTACAAAATTAAATGAAAAAGTTACACACAATTGAAACGATCTCACCATTTTTTTTATGAATGCTGTTTTCTACTTAGTCAAGTTTTCTCCCGAAATCAAGTAAGTGTCACTACACATAAATGTTCCGTTGAACTTTTCTCTTGCTTGGTCTGAATCTGTGGCTTTCTTAATAATAATAAAAAAAAACTTTCATATATTTCCTAGATTCTTATGAACAGTAAGTACATAGACATAGCTAAAAAGTTCAAATACAGCTAATTTAACACATACGTAGTATTAAAAAATGAAAGATACCTGCAATTCATTGATAATTCTTTTTCAATATATCGCCATCTATTTACATTTGGACAATACTGTCTAGATATCGGAAAATAGAGTATTTAAGTTACTAGGGCAGACATTTTGTTAAATATTTTTTTAGGGCCACAGTATTTTCATGTATTTTTTCTCTCGCTGTTTTACAGCAATAGAGAAATGTTAGCCCATCATATTCGCAATATAAGTTAGTGAGTTTACGCCATGGAAATAAGGCACCAGTCAGCGTTAATGATTATGGGAGGAACGCCCAAAATAAACTAGTCCCTCCCCTGGGCGTGCATCAAACCAAGATCATGCGCGTGAGGAGAAAAAGTCTGCCTATATGTGTTTCTAACGTGGCCCGCCTACATTGAAATAATTTGTGCAGAGCAACGGAGTTGTAAGGCCTATAAAACGATTAAGTGAGCTCGATCCGTCTGCAAATGGAAGATAAGCAGTAGACCAGCATGCTCTTACTTCCCATTCACCACTAATGCGCCCAAGGACATTTCCGGGAATTTTCAGTTCAGCACAGTTTATTAATAATCTAGATATAACATTACAGTTTTCCTTCTTTGTTTAGGATTTGCAAATTTGCTGTCTGGAGAGATAACACGATGTTCAAAGTGTATGACTGCAAACATGTGACATGAGTATTTGTGCAATTGTTAAATATTTACTGTACAACAACAAAGCTGCTTTTTATAAATTTGTAAAGGTGACAGAAACAACAGGTCCTTCGCGGGAAGGAGATGAAACAAAATTAGAACTACAGGGTGTTCCATAAGTCTTGTCACCCCCCTACTGTGATGTGATGGTGTGCATAAAATTGCAACTGTCTGTTCCGCACTGTGTTAAAGCAATGAAAACTGGATGATCACTCACACAAACGTGATGGAGAAACTAGGAAAAATATTTATATGTCCAGAACGTCTGTATGAGCGCCATCGTTGTCGTGGCACAGAATAATGCGGCGCCATGACCTGTGCGATATTCGACGCAGCATAGCTCTGTCGATTGTCGTAAAGGCATCCGTAATTGCTTCCTTTAATTGTTCTGTTGTTGCATATCGTTGTTGGGATACCCCAAAGAGCATTGTCACATGACGACAGATCGGGGCTCCTGGGAGGCCAATCCAGAGGCGATGGCAGATGTGCTGATCCACGTCCTATCCACTGGTTGACAGGTCCAGCAAAGAAATAAGGACCTATCAAGTGCTTTGCGGATATAGCGG
>PNEQ01086570.1:0-13803 GCA_003012365.1 Medauroidea extradentata | reverse complement strand
GGGGTATTCTGAATCCCCACATAATTTCTCCGCAACAAATCGTTAAATATTTCAAAGCATTTCAAGTGGACCACCCACAAGAGTTTGATTTACCAGCTCCGGGAGGGAGTAATCTAGATAACATCCTGTTGAAATTAATTAATTTGGAAGTATTTAGTAGAAATGGCATCTTATGTTATGTAATTAAACTGCCTTTGGTTGAACACTTCATGTTCAAAATTTATAAAGTAATACCGTTGCCAATACAGAGTAAAAATTCTAAAGAATTATTTGTGTTTATTAATCCAAAGAAGGATTATATTATGTTGGAAAATGCAAAACAATATTATGTGAAATTGGATGAAAATGAATTAGATAAGTGTAAAGAGCTTACACCCCAGTATAGAGTGTGTAAACAAAACTTTCCGTTGATTAATTTGTACTCACCTAAAGAATGTGAAATTAAATTAATGTTCCCTATTAGCACAATTCCTGAAGATTGTAACAAACATGTGATAAAATTAGCAGACACCCTGTGGATACAATTGACTAACAATGAGTGACTGTATGTAGTCCCAAAAGAGGAGAAGGTGACTATTGCTTGTGGTAATGCTGATCCATATGATGCCCTATTAAAAGGGACAGGTAAATTGAAATTCTATGAAAAATGTAAAGGTTATGGTACGGATGTTGTTATTGCATCACAATCTAGAATAAGTCAGAATGTGACCTCTAAAGATATTATACCAAATGTACCCTTAGATATAGACTGTTGTGAGCATGTAGAGTCCCTGTCACTAGATCAAATAAAGCTGAGTATGCCTTTCAAATCTGTGACAAACCAGTTAGATGAGTTAAAGATTGCTAGCCACAAGGTAAATGAAGTGGAGCAACATTTGAAAGATGAAGAGTGGAAGATTAAACAAAGTAATAAAATATCAAATGTAACTTGGAGTTCTTGTATAACTTTTATTGTATTTCTTGTCACGATAATGGTATTCTTGTGTTTTAAGTGTGGGTGTTGTACATGTATCAAAAGGGGTTTTCCAAGAAGACAGGATAAGGACCAAGAAGACAGGATAAGGACGATTGCTGCAAGGCTTGGTGTTTCAAGCCAGTAATAGTGAATACGTATAGTGCAAATACTCTAGACCAACAGAGCAGCGGGAGAAGGTCTATCGCTAGCTCACACGACGAAGTAAACAATGAACATTTGGCATTACGCGACATGCCTCCTACTAAGAAGACATATAGATGAATATTTATATGCATGTATTATAATTATGTCACAAAGACCTTACCATGTACTTTAGAAAGCAAATTATTGTATGTTAATTTGTTTCTTTTTTTTATGGGGGGAGGTGTAATATCAAAGTGTAATTGTAAGCATATCTTGTAACATGTGCATTCTGGAAACAGTGTATAAGAGAGATAGGGTATGTGCAAGAGAGATGGTAGATGTTCAGGGGTCAACCCCCTCCCGCCAGTAGTGCCCGAAGGGGCCTACGATAGTGCCGAGTGCAATCACCGCACGACCCTCAACTTGAGTGTCGTGTGCCTAATTTTGAGTTGTACAAATAAGGGCTGAAGGGGGCTGGACGGCAGAGTTCCACCGGCTGAGGCCGGGTTTAGGGCCACTAGGGACATCGTGGTAAGACAGTCCAAGGCCAAGCTAAGTAAGCATACACCTATTGGGACATCGTGGTAAGACAGTCCAGCAGAGGTGTGATCGTTCTGCTTAAGCATTCACCTGTTGAGACATCGTGGTAAGACAGTCTAGCAGAGGTGAAACATTTGGCGTAAGCATACACTCATAGGGGCCAAGTATTAAGACAAGCCCAGCAAGAGTGTGAATTAGGATACTACGTCGGTGGAACAAAGCCGCCACCAATATAATTAATGGATCCAGGCGACATGTATGTAAGTGTGATATAGCTCAAGAATAAATCACTGTCCACAGTTACGCAGTTGTCACATTGTGTTTTTACACTTAATTGTCACCCCCTATGCCGCCCTCGCGCAGGGCAATCTCAGAACAGTCTCATGCCTATCCTAGCCGCTCAGGATAGTACATTTTGAAACGAACTAGTAAAACTTGGGCAAATCCATGGAGTTAAATTCATCTTGCATGAAAGAATCACACTGAAAGTCTATTAACTCAAGTTGCATTTGTTCGGGTGCATTCTCAGCATTGTAGGAAAGTGACGACTTGAATGTTTCAAATTTGTCCCCCACATCCTTTAAGCACTGAAACTGACTTGTGAAATCCTCTGTTAACGAAGCAATTTTTTCAGAAAAAAGCAAAGTTTACTTTTTTACCTTGCGATTGAAGTTTTAAGAGTGTAAAAATGCACAGTATTTTTCACAATGATTTGAGCTTCCCAAAGACTGAGTTTTTCATTAGACGTGTTATGTTATCAATCATATCAGTTACTATTTTGTTTTGGCCTTGTAGTTTGATATTCAAATCATTTAAATTGCCAGTTGTATATGTGCAGAATGCCAGCTCACGTTACAATTTGGGATCCTCAGAATGTGTATAATGTTTTGATCTTTAATTTCAAGAAACATCTTTTTTTCATCTCTCGTTCCCCAAAATCATTGCAACACCCTTTCACAGCTAAGCTATCTGATATGAGAGTGGTATGGTGTGTCGTTATGCTCACACCCAATGTCTTTAAGAAAATCAGCAAATTGTCTGTGATTTAAGCTACTGGAGCGAATGTAGTTAATTATTTTCACCACTGGCTTCAGAACATTTTCAACTTTTAAAACACAACCATGTAGAGCACCTTGATGGATAATGCAATAAAAATGCACAATTGGATTACTCAACCCTACTGCAATTAACTTTTCTTTTATTTTTTCAACAACACCTTTTTTCACGCTGATCATTGCAGGTGCACCATCTGTGACCAAACTTGTAAATTTTGACCAAGGTAGGTTTTCCTCCTGAAACATTACTTTTAAGTTATCAAAAATATCACCACCTTTGGTTGTATCATCCATGGGAATTAATTTAAGCAGCCCTTCAGTTACATTCCGATTTTCGTCTACCCTACGAATAATAACTGCTAAGTGAGCAATATCTGTTACGCCTGTACTCTCGTCAATAGCAAGGGAGAAGTACTCAAATTCTTCTGCATTTCTAATTAGCTCCTCATTCATATCTTTAGCTATGTCTGTGAGTCTACTAGCGATTGTGTTTTCCAAAAGACTAATTTCTTTGAAGTCATTCTCTTTTTCAAAGCTTGTACATTGTGCAGCGGTAACTAAAAATTCTTTTATAAATAAACCTTCAGTAAAAGGCTTTGAGTTTTCTGCGATCATTTTCTCAGTTACAGTAATTTGTTTACTGTCATTTATATTTAATTTAGTTTTGTGTAGTGGCAAGAGTTGCAGGGTTTTATAGGAGCTTTAAACTTTGTCACTGCCAGTTAACCCTTAACACAGCAATGAAGAAAAGTTGGAAACAAAGGATGAGAGCTTGCCAGCAGCCTTGAGACACAGCTTGGAGGCTGTGAACTAGGTCATATAGAGGCATAGCTGTTGTGTACTGTAATATTAATTTTGTTAATAGTCATCATAAATAGATAAAATTTTGTAAATAAGTTCAAATGTATGTTAATGTTAATCTGTGTTAATTGGAAAATAGGGAGTAAATAGATAGAGGAAAGTCCGGGTTTGATGTTGTCAGCCACCACAGAAAACTGTCATTGGTTGGAAATTTAAGGGGACATTTCTAGGGGAGATCACCATCAAGGCACAGAGTATAAAGTTGAGATTACTCTTGTGGTGGCCACCACGAAGTGTGGACAGGTCCGGAGTCGCCACAGGCATTCACTGTAGTTAGCAAATTTAACTACACTGGTAGTGGGCATCACAAAATGTGGAAGAGCCCAGGCACCACTGGCATTCGCTGTAGTCTGCGAATTTCATTAAGCTCTAGCAGTGGTCACTAAGGTGTGGACCCACGTGAGGAGTTGCTGCTACGGATAGACGTAATAGTCAGTGAATTTAGGCAATCAAGATTAATCTCTTTGTGGTTGTCACCAGAGTGTTAATGTACATGAAGTTGCCTCGAAAGTGGGCGTGTTAGGCTGAGAATTTTAAGGAAATTTATATTTGAGACTCTTTAGTTCTTGTCACCAAGGGTGGAAGCTTGGGATTGCCGCTCAATGCATATCATTTGGAAAATTTTTTGTGCAGTATAAACATCTTAGTTGCATCTCTGGAATTTCCCCAAATTTTTATTCCATACCATGTGTTTCATCCTAACCAAAGTAAATCATTTTCAGAGTATTCAGATTTGTAAGTTTTAAAATAATTTTCATGACGAAATGTATTGAACTATTTTTTAAATAGATGAGAGATGATGTGTAGTTTCCGCTTAAAATTCTCATCTATTTGTACACCTACGAATTTGGTTGAATTTGACCGCATTGTATTGTCATTACCAATTGATACAATTGGCTCCTGTTGGTCACATAACTTTTTAAGTTTTAAATGTAGCCAAGTGATTTTTTAATAGTTTAAAATTAAATGATTTCAATTGAACCAATCTATAATATCATTAAATATTAAGTGTTAGTCTATTACTTGTGAATGCTAGGAACATGTTAGATGTGATCCACTTTAGCGCTACACATTTCTAACCTCATCTGTATTCATTGAGTATTATATGATTAACACTATCAAAAGTCCTGCTTATGTCGCAAAATAACCAAACAGGATATTTCCATCAGTGCAAGTCCTCAGTTATATTGCTAATAAAGTCATAAAATGCAGTCATCATTGATTTACTATGTATAAAGCCATGTTTACTATCAACTAAAATTTTGTGTTTCACAAGGAATTATGTCAATCTGTTGAGCATTAATGACTTCTGTATTTTTTTAAATGAGGAGAAGAGTGATATAGGCTTATAATTCTGACAGAGGTCCGGAGAGCTTTTTTTTATTTACGGGGGCAGCTCTTGAACACTTCCATAAGGGTGGAAATCTGTCATTCATGAATGATTCATTATATATATGTAACAGAGGGTCTGCTGTTAAGTATATACATATTGTAGTATTAAAATCAGGTACAGCGTCAAAACCAATGAATGTTTACCTTCCATTTTGTAGACTGCTGTCAGTAATTCTTCCTTGTTAATGGGAAATAGAATAATAGATGTAGTGTGGGTTGTGTCAAAGGCAGAGGCAGTGTTACATGTATTATTATTAATATATATCTGAAGTTGGTCATGCACTGTTTTGTGCAAATATTCAATAAACTCATGTGATTTCCAACTTTTTATGGATGTTTCATGCAATGGTCTATGCCATATTTCTTAATTTTTGTGTTTGTATGTTTTCATATTCATTTGTCTCATTTTTATCAATATTCCAAGTAGTTTTGGTTTTATTTGTCTATAATATGATTAATCTTTCAATATACAATTTCTACTGTTTGGTTTTTTCTTTAGGCTTGATTTAATGAATTTTTGGTGGAAATGCCTCTTCAAAATGTAACGTAAATTTGTTTGAGAAAGACAAACAAATATCAACAACATTGTTTTTATTATAGATGATTGACCAATGAAGTGTTTATAACAGGTGGCAAAAATTACTTCGTTATTTTGGTCAAAATTACTTTTTATTTCTGTAGTGCATTGTTTGGTATGAAGTATACTGTTTAAAAAGTTAGTTATATTAATGAGTTCACCATATAGATCAGAATGTTCTGTCACTATAACAGTGGTTTTGTAGGAGTTTTTGTTACGATTAGTTAATATATTATTAATTGTATTAGCTTAGTTAATATATTATTAATTGTATTAGCTTAGTTAATATATTATTAATTGTATTAGCTGTCCTAGCAGTTTACCTAGTGAACTGAGTGACAGTAACAGAAAAATAGTAAATATTCAATAAATTCATAAAATTTCTAGAGTCACCACTGTCAACTTCTGTATTTTTTTTTGGAAGTTGTCATGTATGACAAAGTTTTTTAATTTTGGGGTCACCATGTTCAACAATACATCTAGTACCTTAAAAAATAAAGCGCTGTTAGAATTAGATCATTTATATATAGCAATAATTAAAAATTTTGAGTTGTTGATAGTTACGATTCGAAATACTTTTCGTAGCTATCAACATTATGTAATCTGCATTTACAACATACTTGACAAAAACACAAACACCCCCATATTTGGAGCCAGTTCGGCTATAACATGAAATTAACAACAACCGTAGTATGTTAACATGTTCATTATTTCTCAGCCAATGTTCAAACAAACATAACACAGCACAATGTGTGGTTTCCAGCAGTGCTTGTGTCTTCTGGAAACCACACGTTGTGATGTGTTATGTTTGCATAGAACTTCCCTAAGAACCTGTTTGTATCAGATCTTACCTATTCAAAAGATTTTACAAAAGATGGAAATGTTATGTAGGCCAGATCAAATCCTTACGTTCGTGGACATCCTAAACATACAGTTTGTCATGAACTGCTATACATGCAGCGATTCTGGCATGTAATAGGTCTTTGAAGTGCCAAGTTTCTCTCTGGGAAATGGTATCCTAAGTATTCTTTACTTGTCAGAAAGACTGATGAACTACTGTTGCCAAATTGAAGTCAAAGTTCATCCACCTTCACATTGTGCCCCACACGCACACAAGCTCATTGAGGTTGAAGTCTAAAGGACTAGTGTACCAGGTTAGCATGCGTAGACTGTTCAAAGCCCTAGCAGCGAATGGAGTGTGTGTTATCATTATGGAAGATTAACTCCTGCCATGTTGTGAGCTATCTATTTTAGTGAGTGAGAAATTTTTTGGTCAGCACTCAACATTGAACTCTTTAGCGTTGGTGAAGGGTGATATGAGATGAGTATGGAGCAGTGCCAAAATGAAAGAGCGGGTAAAATGGGAAAGCTCTATGAAAACCTGCTGACCAATGGCATCGTCTGGCACAATTCCCACATTCGAAAATCTGGGGACCGATTCCACCCAGAATTGAATCTTGATCACCTTGGTGGGAGGCAAATATTCCGACTTTTTGGCTACCGCGGCCCCCATATCTGTTTTGGAGACAGGGATCAAATCACTGGTGTATGACACACTTTTCATGCTACCGTACCTTAGTTTTAAAGCAGAGGCAGTTGAGTTGTGTAAGTATGAATCTTAATGCCATAAATCTATGTTCTGGTATGACAAGTGCAAATATACATTTGATAATTTTCTATCCTACGCATCTAAAATTTTTATCATGGTCATTAGATTGTCCAAGACAGAAATGACTCTCATTACTGAATACCACTACATTCTGTTTGCTATCCAGCGTATGCTTTCCGAACGTGACAAACATTCATAGTGATGAGAAAATGTGAAGGGTAAACATGCCAGAGTGTCATGAAAATGTGAACCTATCTCTGTCAATCAATTTATTTCTGTTCTGGCAGACAAGGTGCTTCTTAGCGCAGCAAGGTGGCACTGAGGCTTGGCGGATGTGTGAACCATTAGATTCCCAACTTCTTCGTCACAGATGGACCATTGACTCATTACATGCCTAGTGAGTTGCCATTGTGTGCTGGGACCATGGTTGGTGCTGTGGCTAGACCACTCACCTCTCACTACGGTGAACCTGGTTCATTTCCCAATGAGGCTGGTCCACTAATTTTTTAATGTGGGAATCGTTCCGGATGATGCCGCTGGTTGGTGGGTTGGGGTTCTCTCGTTTCTTCCGCCCTGTCATTCCGGCGCTGCTCCATACTCACCTCCTGTCACCTCTCACCAGCACTAAAGACCTAGATGTTGAGTGCTAACCAATATATCTTTATTTCACTTCATGCCATTGTATGCAGTGTCCAGCCACCCTTTCTGAAATCCTGTATATTACTATCACTTAATTATTCAGTTGGTGCTCATAGTTATTTTTCAGGCATTGCAGACACAACTGGGATACATTTACATTGTAATCACATAGCCAAATTCACTTATGCTATCTGAAAAGATTTGTTTGAGTGGCTGGCAGTTGCAGTTGGATGTAACAGAGTGGTACTCTCCTAATCTCCCAGTTACAATCTGAGTACATCTAAACATGAACATTTTGAATTGTCAATTGGTTTACGGTTGGTCTATGTATGTTTATTAATAGTTCTTTACTGCATTTCCAAAAACTGTTATTTTCCCAAAGAAAATTATATTACTTGAAAAACTCTATACAATTGTTTAAAGTATAAATGTTTTCTAACTGAATAACCCAGGGGAAATAATTGTAAATGTTATTTTATTTTTGTATGTAAAACAAAATTCTGCAGAGTGTAGGCTAATGTGTGTTATTAACATGCCATTTTTTCTGTAGAAATATTTTTTTTGTCTTTGACCAAAATAATTATTAATTTTTTTTTTCAGAGTCTTTCACCATTGTACGAAGGTGTTGACAAGAATCTGGTCTTTCAGTTACATCATGTTGGGCAAACTCCAATGACATTTCATGCAGACACTGAACAAATGGCTTGCAAGTAAGAGAAGTTACATTAAAATATATTACAGATGCCACACATAAGTTAACTGAAAATCTTAAAACTTAGTTCTTTTTCATGCTATTGTAAGTATTATAATGAGTTATCATTCAATAAACATAATATTTTGCCAGGTAAATTATGGGAAATAATGTTTAACAGAGTTTATTATTATGTAGGAAGTAATTTATATAATCTGATCATAATAGTTTACAATTTGAAAGTCATTACAGTGTTACAGCTCTAAATGGCAGAAAACAAATCTTCTGAGACTATAAGTTGTCATGTGACCACAGCTTTTGGGCAGTGTGGGGGCTATTGGAACAATTGCTCACTTATGAAATAATGGTGTGGTAAGGTTTTTACAATACCTATAAGGCAAATGATGACTTCAGTGTTAGGCATAAATTTATGTTTCTTTTCCAAATTGTTTTGCAGGATAATTTAAATTAAGCATATAAGTTTTAGGTAGCATTTGGGCATTTTAAGGGTTTTTACATTTTTTTAGTTAGTGTTTCAAGAATAGTTTTGTGGTATATTATGCACTGTCAAGTTGGCAATGCACATCCGGGCACGGCAGTTCCGCTATGGCAGCTAGAAGCTGCAGGTGTATTAGTCACAAATAAAACATATCTGTTGTTGTACCGATAAGTACCGCGAAGTTATTACATTGGTGACGAGGATGGGATCAGCCCGTTCGTGTAGTTTAGGGTTGGTGTAATATGTTGGTTAAGAATGGTGGGATCCAAGGTTGAAAGTTTCACGCCCGGCGAGGACACGTGGGATTCTTATGTTGGAAGGCTGGGACAGCTTTTCATCACTAACGGTGTGGGAGACAAGCCAGAAGATCAAGTTAAACGGCGTGCAATCTTAATATTGTCTGTAGGGAAGGAAACATATGAAGTCCTACGTAATTTTTGTGAACCTACGAAGCCATCTGAGCGCCCCTACAGCGAGCTCGTCGCTTTGTTGACAAGCCATTTCTCTCCAAAGCCGTTGGTGATCGCGAGCGACACAATTTTCATAAGTGTTTTCAACAAGAACATGAAACAGTTTCCGAATTTGTAGTGAATCTGCGTAAATTAACGCGATCTTGCAATTTTGGGACCTTTTTAGATGCCGCCTTGCGCGACCAGTTTGTGGTAAGGTTAAGGGACAGGAACATTACTCAACGACTCTACTTGGAAATGGACGAACTCACTTTTGAAAAGTAAGTCGGCGTAGCCGTGCAATATGAAGCGGCCGTTGGAAATACATCTCTACATACGAAGGCTATGAAGGTGGAAAATTCACCATGCTCGCCATTACTAACGGAAGAACCAGTAGGCCTAAATGTCCACATGGTGAAAACACGTCCTCAAGAAAACTGCGCCAGAACCCAGGGTCGGCAAGGTTGTTTATGTTGTGGAAATGCAAATCATTACGCGAGAGACTGTAAATTCTGTAGGTACAAGTGCAACAATTGTAAGCGTGTAGAACATCTAAAACGAATGTGCTCGAGCCTTCCGTCAGTCGAAAGGAAATACCATACCCGTCATAATTATGTTGTGTACGAAGATCCTGATAATCAAAGTGTAAACGTGTCAGATGAAGAATTTTCACCAGTTTTCCAGTTGTGCGGGTCAGCAACAAGGCAACGACCTTGGATGATGGAGGTGTCTGTGGGTGGAGTTTTGCTGGATATGGAAATTGACAGTGTTGCGTCTATATCGGCAATTTCAGAAAGCATGTATCAGACACTGTTTTCAGATTTTCCCTTGTCATCAACTCGTGTTCGCCTCAAGTCGTATACAAATGGTTTCCTACAACCATGCGGGATAATTCGGGTGCGTGTGCAAGTAAAGGCTAACAAGCCAAAGGAGCTGAATTTGTTTGTGGTCCCAAATGGAGGTCTTCCACTCCTAGGCAGGGATTGGTACGATGCCTTGGAATTGCCAAAACCAACTATCAACATCATCAGGGTTTCTTCAGATGATGACAGGTCAGTGCTGAATGTCATTACCAAACAGTACCCTACTTTGTTTGATGAGGGTTTGGGAACGTTTACTGGGAGTAAGGTTTCATTACATGTCCGTGAAGATACTGCACCAGTATTTCTACCTGCTAGGACCTTGGCTTTTGCTCTTAAAAGTAAGGTTGATAAGGAACTGGACAGACTGTTGAGGTTAGGCATACTGCATCCTGTGTCTTTTAGTGAGTGGGCCACCCCAGTTGTTCCGGTTGCAAAACGTGATGGTACAGTCCATATTTGTGCTGATTTTAAGATCACTGTTAATCCTAACCTCATAGTGGAACGCTATCCTTTACCAAGAGTTGATGAATTGTTTTCCAAGCTGCAGGGGAACATAGAATTTTCTCAAATTGATTTGTCCCAGGCGTTCCAGCAATTACAGGTGGATGAGAAGTCTCAGGAGCTGTGTACTATTAATACACATAAAGGGTTATTTTGGTATAGCAGACTTCCTTTCGGAATAGTTTCTTGCCCTGCCATTTTTAAACGTACGATGCAGCAAGTCCTACAGGGGTTAGAAGGAGTTGTTAGTTTCCAAGATGACATTTTGGTAACAGGTGCCACTAAGGAGATTCACTGGAGAAATTGACATGGATTGTTGCAGCGTTTGCAAGAAATGTGAGTTTTTCCACTCCTCAGTTTCTTTTCTGGGGCACAGAGTAGATAAGGATGGGTTGCACACATGTGATGATAAAGTCAAAGCTGTAGTAGATGCACCACCGCCACACAGTGTCAGTCAGCTGAGAGCTTGGCTAGGTCTGGTCAACTACTATGCCAGGTTTCTGCCCAACTTGGCCACTGTTTTGGCACCTTTACATGAACTTTTTAAGAAGGGTCAAAAGTGGGTGTGGTCACAAAAGTGTGATTTTGCCTTCAAAGAACTGAAACAGTTGGTTGTCTCCTCAAATTTTGTCATATACTACAACCCAGATTTGCCTGTTAGGTTGGCATGTGATGCATCCTCCTATGGTGTGTGAGCAGTTTTGAGCCACACTCTGCCCGGTGGGGAGGAAAAGCCAATTACGTTTGCTTCTCGCACCTTGTTGCCTACAGAGAAGGGATATTCTTAGCTGGATAGAGAAGCATTAGCAATTATATTTGGAGTAAAAAAGTTCTTCCAGTACCTGTATGATCGCAGTTTTACCCTTATAACAGATCATCAACCATTAACTCATATTCTAGGTAGTCATTGTGGCATTCCACAGCTCGCTGCCAACAGGTTGCAGCGTTGGGCAGTTCTTCTTCTTCAGGGTTTTGATTACACTATTCAGTATGCAAAGGGCGACACCAACTCAAATGCTTGTGGCCTCTCTAGGATACAGCTTCCAAATGTTGAACCCTCCCCAGTGCAGTTTTCATATTTGGCTGTAGGGGTGTCAGAATTCTTGCCAGTGACATCTAAGGAAATTAAGCAGGCATCTGAAAGGGATGGAGTGTTGAGTAAAGTCATTTTGTGTTTGAGAGATGGTTGGTCCATGCAGCCGTCCGAACTTCTCAAGCCGTTCTATGGAAAGAGGAATGAACTTGCACTAGAATGGGGTTGTGTGATGTGGGGTCACCAGGTGGTTATTCCACATGCTTTGCAGGCGAGAGTCTTACTGGAGCTGCACACCAGCCACTTTGGCATATGCAAAATGAAAGCGCTAGCACGTTAATATGTATGGTGGCCTCAGATAGACAAGGATTTGGAAGAGGTAGTATCTACTTGTATGCCATGTTTTCATAATAAGTCCTTGCCTGACCGGCCATGGCAAAGAGTTCATGTGGATATAGTGAGCCCGTTCATGGGAAAGTACTTTCTAGTCATCGTAGACAGCCACACAAATTGGCCAGAAATTAGTGTTCTTCCCGGTATTACATCAGAAAAAGTAATA
The DNA here is from genome assembly GCA_003012365.1 of Medauroidea extradentata. NCBI lineage: Eukaryota > Metazoa > Arthropoda > Insecta > Phasmatodea > Phasmatidae > Medauroidea > Medauroidea extradentata. Next base: position 1,436 of record PNEQ01086570.1, on the reverse strand, counting down.
ACACAGTTGCTTTGGTGGTTCACTGTGTATGGTTTGCCAGAACAACTTGTCTCGGATAATGGTGTTTAGTTCTCGTCACAGTAGTTTAGTTGTTTTTGCAAGCACAATGCTATAAAGTACACATTTTCACCACCCTATCACCCGTCTTCAAACGGGTTAGCAGAGAACATGGTCAAAACCTTCAAAAACAAAGTAAAGTCACTGGTTCGCTCCCACGTTCCACTTAGCACAGCCTTACCCCGCTTCCTGTTGAACTACAGAATCACACCTCATACAGTCACAGGGGAGTCCCCAAGTAGTTTGATGTTTGGCAGAGTGGTTCGCAACCGTTTGTCGTTACTTACTCCGTCTGTGGCTACAACTGTTAGAGCTCGGGAAATCGGTCCTGTTGTTCTGAATTCTACCCTTAGGAGCAGGACTTTTGATGTGAATGACGGGGTGGGGTTTACAGTTTATACACGTGGGGAGAAGAGGTGGGAGAAGGTGTCGTCATTGCCAAGTTGGGTCCACTTACATACAAGGTGCAAGGAACCAGTGGGGCCACTCTTCACCGTCACCTAGATCAGCTCCGTCCCCTTCCATCACTGCCTACGAAGGATGCAAAAACAGTCAGCAGCGTGCAGGATAATAGCAGAGAAGCAAGACTGCCACCTTGTGACCAAACCTCAACTTCTGTGCTTGCAGGTGGCAGGGCAACGCTGCCAGAAAAGGTGCCGCAGGTCGCAGTTGGAGAAAGTGCAGCAGACAGCAGCCAAGATGGAGGAAGCTGGAGTAGTAGCACTGAAGAAGGTTTTAAGGGGTTTGTGCAAGGGGAAGGGAGTATGTTCGCGAGTGATGATGGTAACAATCAACCACGATACCCTAAAAGAAGCAGGGTCCCCAAGAAAGTAATGGATTTGTAACAAGTGTTAACTTATAGTTGTATGACTGTTTATTATGTGCTTTGTGTGTTCTTGTTGTTTTATATTTTTGCTATGTGTAGGGGAGGAGTGTGGTATATTATGCACTGTCAAGTTGGCAATGCACATCCAGGCACGGCAGTTCCGTTATGGCAGCTAGAAGCTGCAGGTGTATTAGTTACAAATAAAACGTATATGTTGTTGTACCGATAAGTAACGCGAAGTTATTACAAGTTTATAATGTACTACAGTAGAACCCCTATCATACACTTTTCAGGGGACCATAAGAAAATGGTGTATGACACAGGAAAGTGTAAGATCAGGGAAAAGTTCTTCACATATCATCAAGTGTCTGTACTTCTGAAGTAACAACTGAGGCATCCATATTCACAAAGTCTTGAAATGTGGCATCAGAATTCAACTTTTCCCATTGATCTGGAATCACTTCAGGCTGCCCCTCCACTATGGCATCATCCTGCACAACAAATCCTGCTTTCTTGAAGCAATTGCGGATTGTGCTTGCTTCAACCTGGGACC
>PNEQ01086557.1:0-14848 GCA_003012365.1 Medauroidea extradentata | reverse complement strand
ATCCTCCCCTCGACCACCTACATGACACAGTAGACTAGGATAGGTTAGGAAAAAATTCACCCAATTTAACACGTAATTTTTATCTCAAAGCAAATACATCAGTTCTCGACGAAGGTAACCTAACACTTTCATCGGTATTTTCTTCGTTGTGTCATGTGCGCTTATTTATTTAAGTATCTACGCACTTATATTGTCCCCACACCTTTTTGTTGCCTTTTCTCACACGCCTAATTTTGCTATTTTATTGCCATACTTTTATTTATGTTTGGGTTGCCGTTCCAGCTCTGCAATACTTGGTGATCTTCCAGCTGAAGTCATTACCGTCTTCTCAATAAGCCGACTGTAAGAAGACTCATCGACTTCTGCATGTTGGTTTATAGGGTGGTGTTGTTAACTCCCAGCCACTCCATTAACTTAAACTGAAATCTCTTATGTCATGCAATAGATCGGTCGCCATAATAAATTAATAAATTTTACCCTTTTTTAAATTCATTTTGAAAATAAAAATCTGATAGTATTGATCATAAAAAGCGTAATTAATCGGAATTTTTTACATTTATAACTGTTTTTTTTGTTTTTAATTGTTCCGGTAAATTAAGATAACACCCCCTTTTTAATGGATTGTATTTATTTATTCTTAATTCTAAATGAAGTATTTTATTAAATATCCAATTAGATCCTTTAGCTTTATATTACATCATTTATCAAAATATTTTTAAAAAATGTCTCCATAAAAATCTTTTGAAACTGTTGTTTTATAAAATGGCTTTATTTTTAGTTTTAAAAGTTTTTTCTTCAAATTCTTCATTGTTAGTTGCCCCCTTTTATATTCTACTGAAAAATATAAATTTATTTCGAATTATTTTTCTCTTTTTGCTTCTTTATTTTATTAATAACCATTTGTTATATATCTACAAGAAATTTTGATTCATCTACTTCATCTATTGGGTTAATATCATAAATTGTTATTCTTTTTTCAAACGCTAAAGCTATTTAATATATTTTGTATTAATAAATACTTAATTTTTCTATTTTTATTCGTTGCTTCTAAACGTTTTAATCTAATTTCGTGATTTTTCTTTAATGTTTATTATACCCCATTCATCAAATTTTGCAGTATTTTAAAATACGTTCTTTTTAAGTTTTTGGTTTTTCGTTTAATTTCAGAATTTATATTGAATTATTTTGTGGTTTACTTTTTTTAAGTAATGGTGGAATCAACGTATGAATTCAACTTTTCTAATTTTTAAAAATATTTTTTATCATCAGTGTAATATTTTTCACATTTGATGATTATATTATTTATATGTTTTAGAGTTAAATATTTTTATAAACGAGAAGGTTTAAAAAATTTTTTACAGATACTATATATTTATTTAATATTAAATTTTTTGTCGGAAAGGGTGAGAATCCTATATAAATTATACTTTTTGGATGTATTTTAGTATTACTTGCATTAAAGTAATTTTGAAAAGTGTCACAATTAATATTTTGTGCAATACAGTCTTGAATTTAAAATATCATTTTAAATTCATACCGGACATTCGTCATTTCATTTCTCTCAAGATTTTTGTATCTATTTATATCCCAAAACAATTTTAAAGCAAATAAAAACTCGTTTATTAAATTATAATTTATTTTTAAAATGATATTTTTTAAACAAATAATGTTTTTAATTATTTTAGAAATTAATTTTTAGAACTGGATATTTAAAAAAATATATATTTTAATTATTTATAAAACATTTAAAATCATATTTATTTGTTTTATTTTTTAAAGTCATAATACATTCTTTAATATAATTTTTTTTTTCAAATGCAATATTTTTTTTCAATTGTTTTAATACTAAAAATATATTTTTTATCATTGTTTTTAAAAAAAATACTTTTTAACTGAAATCTCTTCTACTGTACTTGGGCTGAATATCTTCATTAGAATCTTCTAACTGTCATGGAACTAAATGTATTTTTTATAATCTTATTACTGTTATAGAACTGATTTATTAGAATATTTTTACTGTTACGGAGCTGAACATTTTGGGCACAATAATTACACTTGTCCTAGAACCTGTAAAAGCCTACTACTTGTGTGGTTTATATTTTATAATTTTTCGAGTGTTGTGTGTAGCAAAATAATAGCATTTATTTACGCGTCTCTGTTAAAGGCTTCCTAATCAAAAGGACTGTGTATGTGTACTGTTTTATATTATGTATAGCTTTAAAGAAATATATTTTTTAATTTTCTTAGGATCGGGTAGTTAATACATATTTTTGAAAACTTTTTAAGACATTTTACATAACTTTCAACTGCATAATTATTACGTTTTCGATCTGGCTATTCAAAGTCAATATAAAGAGAGGTTTTTCTTACAAAATAGTTCATATTTTATTAATGAGCGTCATTCAATTATCTTTAGGTGTCGGAGGAGAACGTAGAGGAAATGAACTCAATAAATTATTGAGACGACGTAGCAGCAATAGCTTTACCGTAAATGATAACTAGCATTCCAGACTTGAGAATTTTACACTTTTTGAGCAGTCCTATATAGAACCAATATTATAAGCGTCTATGTAGAATAAATACGTGCAAATGTATGTAATAACATGTCGCGGAAGATACTAACTGGCCGGGAATATAAATAATTGGGAAAATTTAAGAAAGCTCACCATCCTGTAACAACTAAATCATTGATTCAGAAATAGGCGTTAGTAACAGGTACAGTCGAGGAACAGTCACAGTTATCAGTGACCATGAAAAATACTGACTTTTACCGATCTGTAAATAACAGCAGGTGGAACTGTCGGAAGCCTGGTGCACTTGTTTATCTCGCTGATGAGAATTAGACCACAACGCCGGCAGATTCGATATCTTGGGCGGTCGTATCATATTCCAGCTGTCTCTCACTTACTGGCATAACACAAAGACTCCGCCGCCTATCTATGTGCACCATAACCTGCTCCAGAGTATACTAATTAGATGATTTTGTCACCAGATTATGTGATTTCAGAAGATTAACTAGTGGCCGAAGTTCATAATTGCGAGACGTTAGCAAATGTGGTGTTTTAATAGACACTCGATGACAGATCTGGCGATTTACTTAAAACCGACAAATGTCAATTTCTGCCTCTAAAATGGAGTCAGTCTTCAGCTATACTCACATGCCGAGACACGAGCTTTTGAGAGAGGGGTGTTGTGCTAATTGATCATAACAAACACTTCGCTTTCGTAAGGCCATCGTCTGTTAACATCGCCATTTGCTTGACGGCCCCCAACGTTCCCACTAGTTACTTCAGGATGATACCGATCACCCCAACATCAATCACCAAATTGAACCGATGAATAGAGTCCTGAATTGATATTACATTCACATTTTGCTTTAACAAGTAATGATAATCTTTCGAAGTAAATAAGAAATTACAACACAAGACAAAAATTTAAAAAATGTTATCAGTTGGCCTAAATTTTGTGAAGCGAACAAAAACCTGACCTCAATGGCTAATCAACTCCATTTTGTTCAGGGACACTCAAACACACCCACACAGACCTAATTTCAATGCGACCAACATATTTCAGGGTCCATTTTAAATTTCCAACCTATAGGTCTAGTTTACATTTCTGGTACCATACACCCTACTATCCACTACTGGGTATATCCGTGGAGAGTCACTCTATGTGTACTAACTACGCTGTAATAGTTCCCTCTTAGGGCACGGTACACACCAATTTTTATAAACACGTTTTTATCTTTGACCCAGACATTTTTTTTTAAATTTTTTATACCTAAATTGTGACTAAATTTTACTCATTTGATTTTATTATCTGGCATAGTTATTGCTTGTAAAATGTCAGGGTCATTCAAAATTAATTGGTTCTACAAGCAAATAGTTTTATTAGTACTCTGAAACATATATTACGACTTAGAAACTAAGCATTTGTACGTCATGGGTATAGTGGAGTCTTAAGTTCGTAGAAAACCCAACTGACTTACCAAACTAAGATAATTCACACTGAATAATAATGTTTTGGGTCCAATGTCTTTGCATGGTTTTTTCAAATTTTATCTTTAGTTTTAATTTTTTTTAAAAACAGAAATACTTTATTTTAAAATTTTACATAGAAGACAAACAATATTAGTTATTCAGTTTGGCAAGACAGTTGAAGTGTTGTATGCACTTAAAATCTTGACGTGCAACATTTTGACTTTAACAAAACGTTATGCATAACGACGATACATAAAAAACAGCAAAATCTAGAAAAAAAATTACGTCAAGAACAATCTGGTTCAAGTATAAGAATAAGAAGGTAGTGATGAACAATGCTGTAAACCTCCGTGCCATTAAGTCTTCTGGCGCAACATAATACGAGGCAGAAGAGAGACTACCATCCCCTCATCTTCATGTACCTCTCTTCCTTCAAGCCTTTTAGCTGTAGACTGTCGTCTCATACGAGAGAACATTGTTAACAGCTAGTTGATGTCATTTAAGAAATAAATGGGATATTTTAATGTGTTGGAACGTATTTGAATATACTTTTCGGGAAGAGGGATGAGGAAAATCATTGGTGTAGCATACCGAACATCACATTGTAGAATAAGTAAAAACGACTTTCTCACTGAAAGCTCTCAGAACTCTTTACATACATAGTATGTTCAGAGATGTTTTAAAGTGAGCGAGTGAGAGATTTTGGTGTGCGCTTAACTTCGAGGTCTTCAGGATTGGTGAAGGGTGATATGACGTGAGTATGGAGCAGCGTCGGAATGAAGAGGAGGGAGAAACAGGAGATCCCGGGAAAACCCGTCGACTAGCGACATCGTCCGGCACGATTTACACATGCGAGATACTTTAAAGGGCGCTAACAATTTTCTAGTGGTGGCTAAGACTGCAGAATTGTTTACAAGGAGTTGTAGGTCTAGACTACTTTCTTGTTTGAGCAAAATATTGAGAGGGGAGCGGGTGTGTATCATAACATAATTGTTTTGGCTCCTGGGCATTAACTAGAAGTGAACGGTCCGGGGGTCGTCCCCCGGAAAAATTGTAGTCTCAGAGGTTTAAAGTATGTTTTTAAAAATCAAAATTGAATGTACAGTTGGAAGAAATGGTAATTTTTTAAGATGAAATACGCAATTTTATGTCATAAACTTTAGAAAATCGTAAGCTAAGTTATTTAGACAATATATGCAAGCTAAGACAATAACAATTTGCTGTCTGGTTATCCGTTTACAGTTCCCTGCGGGATTGTCTCATACATATTTGGAGGTGGTCGCCAAACATATTCATGTCAGTTTACTTAGTAATAATTATGTGAATCTCTCAGTCACTAAAACTTAAAGCAGAACCGTTAAATACTCGTCACCTGACACCACTGTAGTGACGAGAAAATATTTTAAGTTTTATAATTAATACGCGGCCAATTGTATCATAAATGTTACATGAAAGTTAATCAAAGAAATGTGGGTTATTTCGAAATGAGCTGTCTGACCGCGGTTTAGTCACCGTATTTTTTTTAAAGGATGTACAATAACTATAGTTTATTATATTAATGAGATATTAAGAACATAACGAGGACACATTTTACAACTTTTTGCCCCAAAGTATAATGATACATCACCATGTTTATGATATATCGAGGATATCGCGACAATACATTCCACCTCTATTCATCTCTTAGTGGATGCCTACGCCGCATGGGAAATTCTCCCTTAAACGTTCACATATTAAATAGAATATAAACTCTTGGGCCAGCTGCCGCTAATATGTGCAGCATACGTAATATCTGAGTAGTTCCCCCTTGCCTTGCCTTACGCCAGTGTACCAAACAAGTAGCTAAGATAAGTCGTCATGACCTTCAAGGAAGATCTGCGCTCAAAGAATTGTACGTATCAATAGGACGAAGAAATGTAACAACATTTAAATTATTCCCCTATGGTCATATCTACTTTTAGGGGTTTTTGGAACACTTTACTTGTTAATGCCCCATACATTTTCTAATTTTGAAAAATTATAAAATCACTTTTATGTACTTGCATAAGTTTCATTACTGTTCAAAAATAATCTCGATATCTCAACAAATTTAAGAGATGCATAGGATTAATTGAAACTATGCTATATTTTTAATGCTCTTAGAGGTTGATTTAAAAAAATCCTCCAACGACTTTTTAGGTACATGCTTAAGCGTCATTAAGAAGCAATAAACAAAAATGATCTCGAACGTGAACGAGGTTAAGGGTTATCGAAAATTGATTTTAACACATATAACCGTTTTTTACTATTAATTTCGATTCTCGAAAAATCGAAAAGTTATGCACATAGTATGAATTTTTATATACTTCACTCTGAAGCAAAACTTACTTCGATATTTTAATGTGTTGAATCTCAATCGAGGATTAATTCAAAACACTTTTGACCCCTTTTCAGACCCATTTATTTTCAAATATTAAAAATTCTGCTTAGCTGGTGCAGACGACGTATGGGGAAGTCACTCTTAAAATTTAATTTTCTTCGGTCCAGCGGTTTGGGCTGTACGTTGAAGAGTGAGTGAGTAATCGATTGAATAGAGCACACTGTTTTATTTATACAGATTAAAGATTCTTTCAAAATACGGTACTGTTATTTGTCAACTTAAACGTATTATTAACCATTTATTACACAAGATTGGGTTAACTAAATAAAACAAAGTTGAAAAATGTAAGCAGAAATGGGCTTTTGCCTTAAAACTTTACATTTACTACTGTGGGATTTCCTAGACCGAGAAAAACTGATTTTATTATTATAAATACAGTTACAAGAAATAATGGTGCTATTTTGACAGTTTAAATGTTTATTCAAAAAGTTTAATCAGCCGTTACAGAATGTTTTTGAGAGTTACATAAAACAGTTGCTTTTATTTTATTAATATCGCTGAAATTATCAATTTAGATAAGCGTTTCATAACATTAATTTCTTACATTTGACATTGTTACTTAACACAGCCTTAATTTAATTCAAGAATATATTGTTCAGGTTCGATACGGAAATTGACATGTATATTATAATTAAATTTATTGAAAGGTACCTAAATAACTCGTAACAGATAACAATTTTTTTTGTACATTTGGACAAGGCGAGGCAAGTTTGAAACACATTTTAATTGATTTTGACGGGGTATATTAGTGTTATATATATATATATATATATATATATATATATTCAATAATATTTTTTTCTAATTTTTGGAATACCGATTATGGTTTTAATGCTACTGATTATAAAAGAATAAATTAATGTAAATAATTACTGGGTAAAATAATAAACTACGCAATTTTAAAATTAAAGATATAACTATTTCATAAATAGTTTGCAAAATATATTTTCTGTGCATTAACGAGAATATTTTTCTATGAACATATAACTATGAATATAAATTAATAGTTTTTAAACAAGGATTTTGAGAGTTTAAATTAATTACTTTTAGTCACATAGGCCTATTTACATATTTTCCATCAATCAAAAACTATTCGAGCAAAAATATGATCTTATTGCTTGGTATTAAATGCGAATCCAATAACGAAATTTTAAACAAAATTATTAAAAGATATTGTAATTATTTAGAAGATTTGAGTGCTTTCAAAAGCTTACGTAGGTTATAAAAAGATTTTCAGACATTTTTAATGAGAATTGTACACACAATAAAATTCAAATGGTGAACGCTTTTGTTTAAGCAATTATTATTAATTTGAATTGGAAAATACTGTTGACAATAAACGTACCATTTTTAAAAAATGAAAGGACAAAAATGTGGATAATTTCTCTTGAATTTGTTATGTAGTTTTCGAAATTTTGATTCATTAAATAATAATCACGAATACGAAAAATACTTAAGCATAGGAATTTTAAATGACCTTTATAATTAAAATATTGGTTTCATCTTCACCATAATGTACATCATTTAAAATATGAAGTATTTGATTTTGAATAGAAACCGACCGGTAATATTTTGTGTAAACTAGGATAACGTTTAGTTGACTTTGTAAAGCAGAAACTATGTTACCATGCTGTGATCAATATTTTTTTAAGAATAAATATTAGAGCTTTTATATTCTACTTTTCAGAACTTTTCAATTATAAATTTTTTTTTAAATGATTTAAAAGGATTACATTTACAGATAGTTCTAGTAATAACTGGTTTTTAGTTATTCACTGCATTTAATGTACCGTAAAGTAGGTATACTTTGCACTAGCTTGGGCAAATTTGCACCACAAAATATGTTTTTGTATATGACGTTTGATAAAAGGAAACAACATGATGGCTGGATATTCTCAAATATTAATTTGATGTACTCATATAATGATCACTAATATTTCACCTATAAACACACACATGCAGATGCAAAGTATACCCAGTTTACGGTACCTGTATTAAAAGCTACACTGTTTAAACATGTAGAGATTTTTGTATAAAATGCAATATTATTAGATTTTTTAAATATATTTACAGTGTACATATTTTCTTTAGGCTAAGTTTTTAGCGTTAATATTCGTTTTTGGTTGAACATATTTTTGTAAGAAAAATATCTGGCATTACCACTAGAGTGAGGTAGAAAAACACACATTCAGAAAGACCTGGGTTCTATTCCCAGCTTTAGCCATACTCTTTAGGTTTTCCAAGGATATACGAAATTACTCCAAACGAATGTTGGGATGATCCCTTAGACAGGACCTAACCGACTCCTTCCTCTTTTTCCCATTACTACCACTACCAAGGCCTTGAGCTGCTCGAAGAAACGTAAAACGACCTAAATGAGTAAAATAATCAATTAACGATTTTATTAATGGTTTCCCAAATATATACATTATTTAAGACCATGGAATGTTTTGTTAACCTTTAATCTTCGTTGAATACATTATGTAAAACAATAGGTACACGCAAATAACTGATTTTACATTTTTAGGACGTTTATCATTGTAACAAGTCATCATTTTTAAAACTATTTATTTAAGTAACAAAGAACATATTAATATAATATATCAAGTTAATAATTACGGTTTTATTTTAAAATGAGTGCATGTTCCATTTATACGCCATATCCATTTAAATAAAAGAAAAGGGAAAAATGGAGGTGGTTGTAAATAAACTTTGTATCCGCGGTCTGTAATTGTCAGTGTATTTTAATAATATTGTTTACATAATATCAGTTTTATCTTTTAAGATCACAAACAAATAAAATTACTGTTCATAAGGCACAAAAATTAACCCCGTTCACTAATACCAATAAAATATGCCAATAAATTTGACTTATTTTCACATATTAATGATTTGGTGATAATTGTATCTCGTATATTATAAAAAACAACACTGTTACAACATACTCATTGTGAATTTTACGTTAAAAATGTGTACTAAGGTTATCTTTTTAGCTGGTAGGGTTACACACATACACACTCAAAATAGAGCATAAATATTAATTCAAGTTAAAAAAAAAGAAATTTGTAAATTTATGTTAAAAGAGAATAATATGAGTTGAAGGTTAAACGGTGTAAATGGAGAAGAGATGGGAGACTATGCTACTTCTGAGATAAAAAAACCCCTTCGTCATGAGTTTCCCAAGGATTTTTTACCAACTTTAAATTTACTGCAGTGCCTGTCGTAGAACAATCTGTGGGAAAGCAAAAATAGCAGTACCCAGTTTTCCATCCTAGACAACAGTTTTAGTTTGTTACACTTAGTAAAATGCACTTAGCAAAGGTTTTAAAAAATTAGATTTTTTAATACAAGTCTGTAACTTCAACATTCTTGACGGTTTTGCTACTTAAGTAATCAATTTTTGAGAACTATATTATTAATTCAAAGAAATTACTATTAATGGAGTCGTCAACAATTAAAGCTGCAACATACAAAATTGCAACAATTGTAGCGTGTCTACCTTTGCTTCAGACGTACGCAAGGCCAACAGCGCTCAGAACAATTGTCAAATAAAAGATACATCACATACCATGTGCACTTGAGAGTGTCATACTAGTTAATGAGCAAGAATATATTTCAGAACAGTCATAAAAAGTCTGCAACCAGTTGTGACAAGAATCAATCCTTAAATTCACCAGATTGTTCAGTCAGGTAATGATTAAGTCACATGAAGGCTCTGGCATAATAGTGGACTATTTTTCACAACAGGCTATAGGCTAATAAAGTTAACTTTATTTAAGTCTGTATAATAATGATACTTGCAATTTGGCTACCGCCCAGTGGCGAGTTTGGTCTTTTGTCCCTCTCAAATACTTTTCAAACCCTTTCTTAACACTCCCAGTCAGCTACAGTCACCAAATCCTCCTGCAAAACATTTCACTCTTTAAAAAATCTAACCAGCATAGCCATACATTCCATTCTCCTCCTCACCCTCTAAATCCTTATATTGTTTACTCCTCCTGTATCCTGTCTTAGTAAGCCAGCAGCCTCAAATTCCCCGTACTTCCTCACCAATTACCACCATGCACAACCTAACCAGCCAGTCAGCCTAAAACCTAGATTTAGGCATAGACGAAACCGTGACCATGTGTCACAGATGAAATACGAGGGAATGTAGCAAAAAGGATAGGTTGGGGTAGAGAATATGTGTGAGTCGAAATTTACATTAAACATTGTAATAATAAATAACTATGCATGTGTTTTCAATGCATACAATGTAAATATCTTTTTCGTTTAACTTGAAAAAAACACCTTTCACATTGGCAAATACACCAATACAATACAGAAATGCAACGCAAAACAGTAAATGCATAACTTATTAACATAATTGTTACCAAGATAAAATAAGTCAAAATTACATGCTCACAGTATCTAAAATGGTGTCATGAGAAAAATTACACTGATAATATAAAAAATTAGAATGTAAACCAAAGTTGGCATTCCCAAAACAAATTAAAATTGTATGTTCCCTAACTTTTAAAGACTTTCTCAATCAGTTTTTACAGCCATTGAGAGATCATGAATGTAATGTATTACACTGTACACACCAAGGTTTATCCCACTAATTACATTGGTACTTAGTTGACGATACAAATATAAAAATATAGTTTTCCTAACATAAATAGCGTTACTTTATAATTATACAGCTGGTTGTATGTATTACACATGGTAAAACTTACCAAACTGTTCAGACGTCTTTTCAATGTTCACTTTCATGCAGTAGTAAGTTGCAAATAAAAATAACTGTTAATTTTACTTTAAAGAAGTCAATCAATGTTAGTTACTCTGCAGTACTATGCATGGGAAGACAGTTCACCCAATACACCTGATATCATTGTAGTCTGTGAAGCAATAGTTAATAAAAGTAGGGAATTTGTGTTGCAGCCCACAATTGACACAAATGCCTTCCATTAATATGGGTTGTTATTGTCATCTCAAGACTGGAAACAAAAACACCTCACCTTAAATAAATACAATTTAGTGTACTCAGAGTAAAAGACAATACTAAGCCTACCAACTTCACGGTAATGGTGAACAGTAAGATTTTAAGCGAAAAATTTAATGACACAAAAATGAAAGTAAACACCCAAAACTATAACATACTACTAATATTGAACACCACCTCTCATGAATAAAGTTATTTTATTTGGCCTTCATTTTACTTTTACGTGCCCTTAAATTTAACCATGGTTATAACACATTACAAAGTTGTTATTAGCAACATGAAAAAAAAATACTAAAAAACTGGTCTCGAATTGTTGGTAAACAATTTTCTTTAACAAAAAAATTGGTTTTACATAAATAGACATGTTATGGAATAAGGGCAGTTACAAACAAGACAACAGCATTGGCGAAGTGTCCATGGAAACTGTGGAAGATAAGATTAACAAATGTACATTCAAGAGAATTATTTATTTCCAGTATTTTCCGAAAAATATTGTTTGACTGCAAAGAAGTAACTATTAATTTATTTTCCACGTTAATGCTTTTGCACTGGGAAATAGTGTTCCACTATACAGGATAACAAAAAAGTCCTGCACCAAACCAAAACCATCCATGGAGGTGGGGATGGGGAGCAATTTGAGATACGAATTGAAATTGTGCTTAAATTTGGCAACGTCGGGCGGTATGTGTGGCTCGCGTATGGCACAGTTCAGGAAACCGGAAACAACGCTTAAAGTTCAGGAAGCCGACGAACTTTTCGAGAATGTTCTGGAACAAGTAACATCTCCGAAAAAATCCAGTAGATGAAACCAGATTCGAACCCGCGATATCTGAATCCGGAAGATAGCACTTAGACCAAATGCTACCTTACATCAGTACGTAAGACTGAGGTTTACAATCGCTAAACCTTGCCAAGGAAGACTTCATAGCACCAACTGACTTTTAAAAGGTTATGGATTTTTGTAGTTCATTTTGTCAAACCATTGATTACCCACTCTTAAGGACAACTAAAAATAAAATCCCAGACACCGGTGAAAAAGAAAATAAAACAGGAAAAAATGCGCTCACTTCCTTTCCACTAAGAAAAACCATTTATCAAAACGTATTTTTTTTTTTATCAATTTATGAAATACTTCCTTCGCTCACAAATTTAAGAAAAGGCTCCAGCAATCTTTATTTACTTTATAAATCTAACAATGGAAAAAAGTGGGCGAAGTTTGAGTCCGACCGCCCTAACTGAAGCGCCAGTAAAACACAATATTCTCGGTAACTTGGTGAACTTCAGCCAAACAACAAGGGGTCAAGCAAAATACATTGGTAGATAGGCGAGTGTCCAGACCTGTTCTTCTACGACCGTGGCCTAGGCCTGTTACAGGTGGATTTTAAAAAGTATCAATCTGCAACTTTTTCATTATAATTTGTAGCCAGGTTAACGTAACGAATTATTCACTTCATATTGAAACGGATTTAACAAATAAAACATAATTCCCATGATATGTTTACCATACAAAATTCTTTACGGAACTAAAAAACGAAGAAAGTGTTTGATTAAAGGTTAAGAAATGAGGTTATGTTTTCGTAACTGTGTCTGTTGAATTTTTATTTTTCCGTTTTGTTCCATGAACGTATTATGCTTAGCTCTTTAAATGCCTAGTTTCGTTAAACATGTGGAATTAAATATCAATGTGAAAGAAGGAATCCCTTACATTACCTAATTCTCACATACAAATTCTCTACTTAGTTCTCCTAGGGAGCAGACTTGACAAAGTACTACTTATATGGTTGGATATGCAATGATTATTTGATTATGAATACTTGTGAAAAAAAGTAACACTTATATATAAAACACTGACAGACTGACTGACAGACAGACTGACTGATTGACTGACTGACATACCAAACTGCAGCCCAAACCACTGAACCTAGAATCGTGAAATTTTTTGTATGGGTTCCCTTCAGGTCGCAGGCGAGTACTAAGAATGGATTTTTCGAATTTCCATCTCTAAGGGGTGAAAAAGGGTGAAATGTATTTCCGAAGGTACGTCGATAGAGCTTGACCCGAGAGCCTATCATCGTGATTTTTACTTTACTAGTGTAATATGTAGATTAGGTCTACACATTCAGGTAGTTTTACAGACTGCGCTACGGGGCCGGTACTTTCATCGGCTTACAAGACATCGCTTTCAAGAGCTGCACAAATCGCTCCGTTGAATTCCTTTCGTTTCTTTCCGTTTCCCGACTAGAAAAGACGTGTTGTCAGATTGTCATAGGATCAACTGCAAGACATGTCGGTGGTTGTACACAACTGTACATCCTAGATGTACCGCATATTAACAGATAGTCTGCATGCAAAGATGTTGTATTGTTAATAAAATGCAGAAAATCTGCCTGTGAGGCTATTCAGGAATTGCACTCAGTTCGCTATCATGGGAGGCGAGCGCAGTAGCCTCTACATAACCGCGGCCGCTATAAATATAAAGCAGCAACTATGTAAGAGTTTCTGGTGATGTAATTAGTTTCTCTTAACTTTCAGATTCGGTAAAATCAATTTTGTTAAGTGAAATAACTGACTATTACCACTTACATTTTATCCTCACAAATTAAACACATTACATTCAAAATGTATTTTAAAATTTTCAAACATTGTGTTATATTTTTTATTTCAACAAGATTGCGTTTAATTAAATACTCACGTACTAATTTCAACCTTATAGCTGATTATACATTGTGTGAATCTTCTTCATTACCTTATGTTTTCACATTTACTGCATCGACGTTTGTTAATTTAAAATACAGGAGTTTAATAATAAATTGGCCAAACTATTAAGCAGTGTATCCAATTACGGGTCATTGTTTATGTGACCCATTGATATTTTTTTTACCTCGTACAAAGTGGAGGCATCTTTCAGAACCCAACGCAGCTTCGGTAAAAGAGAGTTTTTTAATCGCATGAAACTGTACTCTCAGCGACGTGAAATGTATTTTAAAATGTGACGACGCTAATAATCTGTGGTATGTACAAACGTCGTTCCAAATGGACCCTTTTTTTCCACCATCAGTAAATTCACAATTTTTAGACGGTTACGAATCGGATTATGCAAGTTTGGTTTATTTGGTAGGTCTTGGGCCCCTCTATCACCAGCCTCGTCACTGACGTGTACTCCCGAAACATTATATATATATATATATATATATATATATATATATATATATATATATATACATAGGCTGTTCACAAAAAAAAAAACTGTGGCAGGTAATTCGTTGTGAAAAATAAATTAGGAAATGTGAAAGACACTTTGTACGCAATCGTGATATTAAAAGAGTAATTCGCATTTGCAAATTAAATCTTAAAACTTTGATTTCCCCACAAACAGAACAGTGATCGACGTAAACTGACAACAGTAAACGCTAGTTGATACCTTCTATCCTTATGAAAATAAAAGGAGTGGCCTCCTTAAATTGC
>PNEQ01086555.1:0-11070 GCA_003012365.1 Medauroidea extradentata | reverse complement strand
AACATATGTTAAACAATACTCATCAACAGCTTATAGAAACAACACATATATACATGACAACCTTATTCAAGTATAATTATGCAATTAATGAAGTTTCCACATTGCAACAATTATTTAAATTGTAAGAATCGAATCGAGTGTAGAATCGAGAATTGAAACAAAAATTTCGGAATCGAATCGAGAATCGGAATCGGTTAAAGAGTGGAATCGTCCCATCCCTATGTAGTGTTTTCTTTGTTGAGCATACCGAGGCATATCACAACTGATGAAAGACCCAGACGAACACTCATGACGTCCTTTCGAGCACCGGTATCACCAATTCACTTACATATGGTAAAGTCACTGGAATGAATTTGAGTATTTTAGCAAGGACAGTGCTATGTACATCCGGTGAACTGTCAATAAGAGAAACTGAAAATTTTTATAAATTTTTTTTGCTGTTTTCTCGTAACGTGAACCTTTTGAACACTTTAGGCTACCCGGGCATGTAAATTAAAAATCTAAATTCTGTAATAGTCACCGCTGATAGAAGGTATCTGCAAGGGATAAGGAGTCCAGTTCCAAACTTTCTTCGCTTCATCATTCTCCTGCTACATAATTTAATAACAATAAACAGCAGAGGTCCGCCATCACTGCTTCAAATCAGTACAACAAACAAATAAACACCCCAGTTACACCATGGAGAGTCCTTAAAACAAGATTCTACCGTACGTATGAAAAATTTTTTAATTTTAAAATGCTGTTAAGGACTGTAGTTAGAACATAAGCCCATTCAAATTATGCTCTGATTTAAAATAAAATAAATAGCATTTTTAATGCAAAAAAAAAAAAACATTTAAAATTGATTAAGTACGCCATTTAAATTCTTAAAATCTATATAAACAACTCAACTGCTAATTGGCAAGTTCAAAGTCTAAAATAAATTTACAGTATTAATCTAACTAATAACAAATTATTGTAATTACTTACCAAAATGATGATAATCTGGAAAAAAAATTTTCAAATTAAAGAGTCAGATCCTGTCTAATTAGAATGCCTTTCAAGTGCACATACCAAAAAACATCACTAGCAGCGTAAAATAGTTGCCCGATTAAGTACTCACGTTTTATTTTTACTGTCAATATAGAATTCCGTACGAAAACAAAATTTAAAAGGCAAAATAGAGTAAAAAAAATTGCGATCTAACAAAAACGAAAATAAACCAAATAAAAATTTCTTCCAGAAATTATACTTACATTTCATAAATGCTTGTATAACATGAAACCTACTGTTAAAGTAAAACCTGATGAAAGTACATTAGGCAAGTATCTAATAATAAATATAGATTAAAATTAAAAAAAAAAAAAAAAAACACTATGCAGGCATTGAGAATACAAATGAATTTGTGATAAAAAAAGGGCCCACCCACTTGAAATGCTAACCAATAAATAAATTTCATTAAAAAAAAAGTTCTTCGCTAGTCATGTAACCACAAACGATAAATTAGTGAAAAATTTTTAGCAGCTGTGGTTAGCTAGTGGGAACTAGGACAATTAGAGGAAGATAAATGATGCCGCCACTGCAATCAGCTATTGTGTCGCCTGCTCTCGCATCTGCTACCCCAACGCTGCTACTCAGCCACCGAGACCCCAACACAGCTTACAGCAAACAGCCACAGCACTCACCACCGCTCACCCTGCGGTAGCGGAAAAACCATCGTTAGCAATTTACATACATGAATTAACGCAATTATACATACATTATTAGACATTCTAAGCAACATACACAAATTCACTTAACATTTTTAGGACAGTATTTAAACAAAAGTTAAACTTCTGACCAAACATTCAATAGTAAGTTCGAAAAACAGAAAGAAAATATGTTTGAAAAAAAAAAAAATTAGTTACAAATTAATGCAGGGTATAAAAATGTTCTCAGTCTACTGCACAAATAGAACCTTAAATACATGCATGTTTCTTTTAACACACACAGTTAAACACAATGAAGTAAATGACATTGTAACCAACGGAAGTACCATAATTATTTACTTGTGTATAGATGCACTTTTATTCATAAACAAACGATAAAAATTCAGTAAATGACATAACTCAACCAACAAAAAAAAATGTACTGGCCCACAATACGTATCAGTACATAAATGGGAGGCACAAAATACGAGGCACAACTGAAGAATTTCTGACAAATACAGTCAAACCACTTTAACACAAACCTGAAGAGACCAAAATTTTGGCTGTTTGTAATAATGAGGTTTGTATTAAAAAGTGTTCACTAAAACTTTCAAATGTTTCTAAAATTTTGGTCACTGTTTATCCCCACAAATCAAATTGTCTATTCAGCAAAATGAGTTCCTTTTACTTGAGAACTTGATATTGCATGGTTTAATGAATGAACAAAACGTTTTACTGAACATTAAAGTAATTATTTAATTTCTTCTCCCATTCCAACAGGAATAGAAATCACTTTGTATTAAAGATAACTTTGTATTATTAGGGTTTGTATTAACGAGGTTCCACTGCAATGATTAGATGCTATGAAATGTTGTTGGCTCCACAGATTGCTTTAAACTAGTATTTTAAGGGTGTATTATCTGTAAAAAAAATTGATTACAAAAATTTTAGATTTTTTTTAAATTTTGTATGTTTATTGGCAAAGTTCAGATTTGTTTTTCCGCACACACACAGTCAAGTCCTGCAACCATGACATGGGACACTACGACAACACGGCAACTAAGACAATATTCTCAATCACCGCCAAAAAAAAAAAAAAAAAAAAAAAAAAAAAAAAAAAAAAAAAAAAAAAAAAAAAAAAAAAAAAAAAAAAAAAAAAAAAAAAAAATTAAAAGGCATAAAATAGAAAAAATTTACACATTGCATGCAGGAAATATTATATAAAATACTGTATGGTCATTATAATTCAGCAATAATTAAAGGCCCGAAATTTTTTGCAAATGCTAAGAAACTGTGATAAAATGCAAAAGTCTTCTAGAAAATTATAATTGTCCGAGTGAACGCCTAGATCCTCGTCACATGATCCAGCTGCGCTGTCCTGTGTATGGTTGACAAGGAAGAGGCTTGCCTGGATGCTCACATAAGGGAGAAGAGTACAATTACGAATATACAGTAAAACCCAGCTCATACGGCACTATTCATACGTATAGATTTCCACGAACAATGAAAAATAAAATGGAAAAAATAAAAATTTTAGCAATTGAAAATCAGTTGCAGAGGTCTATTAAAACATCGTTATAATTCGCAATATAGGTGTAAGAGCTGAACCCTCAAATAATGTGTTTCATGTTGAAAACTGCAAAAATTCATTTAGAAACACTGTTGCGCGCGTAAGCCACAAAGCACGAGATAGGTCACCGACCTTGCGCCAGCTTTTTCCTCAAAACAGCATTCGCTTCTCTCTCTCTCTCTCTACCTTTCTCTCTCTCTGGCGACGTCTGCTGCTCATCATAGCTCATGCTCCACCCATCGCTGCCACTGCCAGCAAATGTTGGCACTGGGTGGGCGTCACAAGCAAAAAAAAAAATTGTAACTCCTTCATTTTCCTTCTCTTGTATAGCCTTCACTAAACAAATGTCTCAACGGCACCATTCACCCCAAAGAATTACTTGCTATCTTTACGTTTTCGATTTTTGCTTTTCTTCAACGGATTCCGATTAGAATTTTGATTACAATTTCGAAGTGGAAAGTGTACACGCCAAAATACAGTAGACCCCCGAACTAACGACATAGTTTCCAGGAAACACGAAAAAATTAGTGTTTTCAAAGCTGATCAAAGCTAAGCAAAGTGCAATAGATCACAGTAAAACGTTATTAAAAAATACATTTGCGTACATTCAACAATAACATACTGCAGTAATAATAAATAAATCAGTGATATGCAGTTGTAACACAAAATAAAAACCTGTAAAAAAATGTTAAAAACTTGGACTGGAATGTAGTTAAAGTGTGCGCGTCTGGTGAGAGGCCGCCCGCACAACACCGACATATGTGAGATGTGATGACTAACTCTGCCTTATTTCCTCCTTATTTCTCCACGCTCCCTCCACCCTTCACGCCTATCACACATACTTCCACGCGCCCTCCTCCCTGCACTTTCTTCTCCTTGCTCCTACACGTCTCATCTTAGCCACACAGTCATCCACTTGACGGTGCGCATAGCAAAGGTATTGTATTGTTCAGACTTGTTGCCTGTGCATGTTGCATTTTCCTTGGCGAGAGCTGTACTGTAAGAAGCGCACGGCTAACAATAGCTAACACCCCTCCTGACTGTCCATGCCAGACAATAACCATTCACTCCCCCCACCACCTTCCAACCAGATTGTGCTTGTGCGCGCGGCTGCACACTTCAACCGCCGGCATCGGCTGTGATAGTCACGTGACAACACTGACAACTAGTAGCCTGTCTGGCCGCAAAGCAGTGCCAAAAGTTTGCCTTTCTTTCCCACCTTCTCCCAGCCATCATCTTTGTTTCCGTGTCTGGAGAGGGCCCAGGGGGTTGGGGATGAAGACACGACAAGTCTTTTTTTTTATTACAGAATGGTAAAACAAAGACCAGCCTGACAATAAACAAGACAAAAAAAAAAAGAAAGAAAACAATCCTGCACTATCTCATATTTTTTCTCTTTCTTCACATCAGGCTGAATATGCTCGTTCAACAGGGCAGTGATTAGAGTGACTGCGACCTACATGTCGAGAGCCACTCTACCTCTATTCACAGTGCAGAGCATTAAACTGGTGCGTTGTGCGTAGTTTTACGATTTTTCCTATAGGCCTAAGACTTAAAAGAGTAATTCAATCATTATATTTGTGAGAGCACCTTGAAAAGTCTATTTTTAGCCCTTCTGAGTGGCTTCAAATTCACGTTTCTATTAGGCATACTGGTTTTTAAAAAAATAAAGACTTTTTCTTTTCTAATCATTTTTATTTGTATCGCCTAAAATCGTTTAATGGCTACAAGCTGTAATAGTTCATGCGTAATTACAAAAAAAAAAACCTTGATGGCCTTACAAAAATGTTTTACATCATTACAGCATGAGTCGTTCTTTAGTCGGTGAGCTTTGCGTCAGGCAGGCAGGATGAATCACGCGCGCACCATAGTTGAGGTCCCAGGCGGCCGCTCTCCCCTCACCCATCCTACACAACCAGACCTAGCGTGCCTCGCAGGCATCATGGCACACAACCCGGGGAGTAATGGAGCACCATTTTAATTAGAACTGTCGTAGTAATGGGGTTTCACTGTAATTTTGTTTATATTGCAGAATCCTATCAAAAGGATTATTCTTTATCAACCTCAAACACTTATTTGCCAGTGACATAAGTAAACACGGCAAATATTGCCCGCTGCACGTAAAGATAATAAAGACTCCGCGTTCTTGTTTTTCGTAGTTTTATTTACTAGTTTATTTTTTACGCACAAATCACGTATTAATTTACTCTGAATATTTCGGCGTACTAAGATAATGTGTGTAAGAACACCTGCTTTCGGATAATTCTCTTGAAAACGTGATTGTATCCTCAAGAGACTTCTTACTGATTCTCTTTCACATCCGGGACTAAGTGAAGGGGGGGCATGTCAAGCCGAAATTTGGTCCTATCTGTTCGTACGGACAAATTTTGGGGAACCTTGAGTGTCCGTAGACTCTGGGTTCAACTCTGCATTTCTATCTCTCTTTCAAGCCACTTGTACGTAAACACAGCCAGCTTGCAACACGTGACCTGTGTTGGGGAGAGGGCAGGGAGGGGGGAGAGAGAAAAAGAGGAAAGTTGCTATGCCAGATACACTGTTGTCAGGCGCTCCCAAAAAACCTCCCGCTCAGACGAGATGACACAGCTACTGGGAACTAACTGCGTGTTCTGACTGAATAACGGTGGCTGTTTCTTCACTAAGAATAAATGCAGCCGACTGACACCAGAGTATCAAAAACACATGCACCATGCATACAGGAGAAATGCCTCTGGAAGAGATAGCGCAGTCTCTTTCGCTCACACACCCACCCACACACAACTACTCGAGTTTGTATTTGCTTAGCTTGCTGCAGCTCATATTTTACTGCCTAGGCCTTCAGGTTTTTAGATAAGCTGCAAGGCCGGCAAATGAGAGGATGCATTAGCGTTACTGTCTCCCGTGTTAGTGCATTTGTTCTACATCATTTACCTTTATGCTCACACAGTCGGCCGTATGTGTTTTTATCTTTTAGTTGGCAATTTTAACATTTAAAGTGAAGAAAGAAAATTAAAACAAAGAAAAAAGTCCACGGGTGGTGGACAGTGTGTGAAAACTAGCATGACTAGCCTTAGCATCACTTTTCAACGAACTGTTTTGCCTAGAATTGTAGCACTTATGAAGGTCCGACACATTTTCTGTTTGCACACTGGCGAAATAAAATCACAAACTTGTGACCTTGCTCAAAGTCAATGCGGACACGTGAGTCCACATTTGTTACTACTTATTGTCTTGGAACTTAAATTTGTGCTGCGCTAGACACAGTTCACGACTAGCACGCGAAAATAAACTACCAATGTTGACATCACTCATTTTTGTTGGCAAACACGTCAGAGTTAGCCGTCCAACGGACAAGTGAACAATTACATTCACCTGTCCAAGCCAATTTTTACACGTCTCGGGCAAGCACACAAATTATTAGACCTGTACGACAGTGTGAGAGGGCACATAGAATTATAATGAGAGCATGCATGCTACAAAAATACTACACTCGTCAAACTGATTACTAGTACCTATTGTAAACATCACAAGACGGCACGCGACGAGCATCTTAGCACTAATGAATATCATTCCCCCCACCACCAAAATCATAGTTTATTACAAAATGTAAATATTACTTTACTTAACAAGTTGAAGTTTCACTAATAGAAAAATACACGCCCGGAGGCTTATTAATATCTCTTACCGCCTCAGAAAACGTAAACATCGTGAGACGGAGCGCGGCAAGAGTCTTAGCACTAGTGAATATCCTTTTTTTTTTTTTTTTTACCGAAATCATAAAGCTTATTAACAAAATGTAAATATTACTTAACAAGTTAAAGTCTTAAGAATAGAAATACACGTGCACCGAGGTATATTAATATGGCTCACCGCCTCAGAAAACGAAAACATCGCGAGACCGCGTGCGGCAAGCATCTTAGCACTACTGAATACACTAGACTCCAGATTTTATGAACCCTGGATTTAACGAAGGAAGCAATTTGACGAATACACCCTCAGGAACCCTCAAAACCCACAAAATTCTATGATGAAAAAAAATATTGTAACGAAGTACATTGACAATGATTTAAGAAGGTATTATCTAATTCACTGAAATGAAATATGAGTTGTAAGGCAGCAGTTACTATTTAATAAGGCACAATATTAAAAATAAAACCAAAACTGTGCAAAAAATCCGTTAAAAATGCTGTAGTAACAGTTTAAAACCGCACGCCACAGCCTGTGCCACGCCGGCCGGCCTACTGTGTTTGCAACTGACGTATTAGGATCTAAATGGAGACCATAATACAGACGGCACATGTACACATGCTTATTTAAATATACAGTCGAGCCTCGCTACAAGCCACAGTTCCTTAGAAATTTGTCGCAGTTTTCGAACCAACTTCTTACTCTTAAAAAAAATTTTTGTTGTCTAAATTCGTGTAAACGGTCACCAGCGTAAAGAGGACAATATTCAAGAAGGTAATTATGATTTCATTTAATAGGAATAATTTTCCTGAAGGAATTGATACCCGACAAGTCATGAAGTTTCCAAAACTTTTTACAGTCAGAAAACGCAGTTTTTGTTCCAAATAGCAGTGTGGTCATCTAAGCTGAGTGGAAGATTTTTGGCATTGCAAGCTGGCAGTGTTTATTTACAAGGTAGTTAAGGGCAGAAGGGAGAGATACGTTTATTCTTATTGTACTCCTATGTGCGAGCATCCGTGCAAACCTCTTCTTGTCAATCATACACAGGATCTAGGTCCATGCGACATGGCAGCAGGCTGATACGCCCGGCCACCCCGCAGAAGATCTACGCGCTCGCCTGAAGAATTTATCATTTTCTAGGAGACGTTCGCATATCATCGCCGTTACTTAGCATTTGCAAAAAATCTGTGCCTCTAATTATTTCTGAATTCTAATCAACATACAGTATTTTAAATAATCTTTCCTGCTCGCATTATGTTAACATTTTTCATTTTATTCCTTTTAATTTATTAAACTTTTAATAATTTTTTGATGGGAATTGTGGATATTGTCGTAGTTGCGGGGCTCGACTGTAGTACTGCCTTCTTCTAGCCTATTTCTTCACGTCTCCAAGTCGTATGCAACTTGCCTCGCGCCGAATGTGTTTACGTTCTTACACAAACCCCACAAATAATAGAGTGAAATTATTTTTTTTTTTACTGGGTAACACAGTACGTACTTAAAACAATTAACTTGACGCATAATTTGCTTCAACAGTGTGTAAATGCACGTCAAAAAATTTACATTTCACAAGCAAGAGCGAGCACAATGATCGCGCTACATTAACAGTCACGTGTAGAAACATTTGTCTCCACCTTGGGTATATCGAACTTTGGAAATAAATATGACGTTCGTGTACTGCGTGGTCCCAGAACTAATTTATTTTTACGTAATATAATGGTTGTGAAAGCGACTACAGTAAAACTCGCGTAAGACGTTCCCACGAGATACGTTTTCCCAGCTAAGTCGTTTGGTCCCATCACTTTTGTCATTAACAGCCATGGTTAATTTTCCCACATATTACGTTTTGCCACGCGTCTGAATTCCCGTGTAATATGGCCAACTTTTGTAAAAAAAACGTAGTTTTTATAAAAGTTATGTACGCAATTTTCTTTAGTAAACAAACAAAGGAAACTGCAAGAAAAACACAGCATTTGTTTACGTTTTTGTACCGTCATCATAGATAACCGACGTGAGATGTAGCGTTCCACAGACAGCGAGCAGCTACACTCAGGATGGCCAACGCATGCGCGTAACACGAATAAATACAATCCACCATTGGTGATCACGTGTAAACCCATAGCAGATTGACCGTGATCGCATGTAATGCTTGCGCTCACGGCACAATAAATTCAAGATGGCGGCAAGATAATTGCCGCAGCTAGCACTATCGATTGTACGGAACGCTATCTTTGTTTACGCAAACGATAACCAACCTAAACTTTGCGAACGTGTTTGAAAATGTTACATTATTGAAAGACGTGTTTTAAAGTCATTTCTTTTTTAATGCAGCGTGTTTAGATGGTTGTATAATGGCAATATAATAAAAAAATAGGCACTATCAATAAAACAATTGATGATCATGGAGAAGTGTGACGAGTTCGTGGAAATGTTTGTTGACCTGACTAAAGAAATTTCCATCCCCTTTCAAATGTGTACTGCAACTGTCTAAATTCGCGATAGCAATGCAGAAAATTGGTAAAATGCTGAACAGTTTTAACCATATGGTAAAAAAAAAAAATTAAGATCTCTTATTAACATTTCAAGGTGTTCTCTTGAAATGGCATGTGCACGTACCTTGAATCTTCCCATAACAGTACATTCAATTCCAACATTGGTAACTTAAACTATACCAAGTTTTATGTTACAAAATATGATAAATGCTTTGTTTGCATGGATACTATCACTTCGATTTTACCTGAAGAGAGTTTTTTAAACATAAAAACAAAAGCACTAAATAAGGTAAGCTGAAAGAGTTTTACGATATTTCCCTTAATTTACCCTTCCCACTATTTACACTTGTTCGCTCTGTCCCCCTGAAAAGTGTAAATAAGGGATTTTACTGTACATTAAATTGTCCTTGTGACTCCAAAATAAAATTTAATATAGACTCCACCTACAACAATAACGACTTGTTTTAAAGTCAGTTTTCCCATTTAAGATGTTTTCCCAGCTAAGAAGTTTGTGGTGTAAAGTCCCTTCAAAAACTTCTTAACAGGGTTTTACTGTATTTGCAACCACTTATACATATAACTTTAGATGTTTTTAGGTAAACACGTTCCAAAATGGCGTTTTTTGGCATGTTGAACATCTGTACAATATGCTACAGTGCTGCTACATACCCGCCATATTGTGAACGTTCGTACAATTGCGCTATCTGTCCTCCCTGCATGCTACTGCTATCGACATTCGCGTATTTAGTATCAAACATCTAGGAATTGTTATGACGTTAAATTATATAAAACAGGGCAATGAATAAATACAACAATTTCTTTCTTATTTCTTTGGTGTATAATTTACAAGGGCATTGTGCGTTGTACGTAATGAATGCCTACTTTTTCCGACGCTACGGAACTCTGGCTAATCGCTCGCGAGAAGGCACTCGGGTTTCTCATTTTTTTTGGAGGACAAGGGTTGGTCACATCTACTGTTTAGCTGTGTTCGTTTGATCATAAGACGCCTGCCCATTAATATAAATTTATATTCCAACTATAGCTTGCCTTATTTTTCGTTAAACGCTACGGAAAACGGCCCAATCGCTCACAAGAGGGCACTCAGGGGCTCGGTTTTCTCTTTTTGGGGACAAGGGTCAGTCATATCTACTGTTTAGTGGTGTTCTTTTGATCGTAAGATGTCTGCCTATTAATATAAATTTATATTTAAACTACCACTTGCCTTTCTTTCCGTTAAACGCTACGGAAATTGGGCAATTTACTCACAAGAAGGGAATCGCAAGCTTTGTTTTCTAATTTTTTTTTTAGAAACAAGGGTGGGTTATATCTACCGCTCAACGGCAATACGTCAGACTATTGATATAAATTTATGTTTATATTACAGTAAAACCTCTTCATAACAAACCCATTTTATAACGACCACCTGTCTATAACGACCCTTTTTTGGGAAACCATTAATTTTTACCGTGTTTTACCGCATAATCGTCGCATATTTTTTGCCATATTGGATGCAAAAAATTGAAGATGCGACTATTATTAGAGTAAAATTCCCGTGGTAGAAAAGAAAAATTTTTAAACCAACATTTTTTCGTCACTAACCCTATTTATATTAAAGTAACTCAATATTTTTGGCAGAACTATTGACGGATAAACTCTG